>CM050509.1:60484132-60656632 GCA_027563665.1 Antrozous pallidus
TTGTTTCCATGTGCATTGTGTCTTGTTGTGTTGTATTTTGCACCTTTAAGTAAATGCAGGAGAGAGCTACATAATTAGAAACCCTGAGAGGAGCAATCATAGGGAAGCAGAGAAACAGCCCGCAAAAGAAATAAAAGGAGGATTCACCAGAAAAGGAAGTGAATTAATTGGAGGCAAGCAATATGATGAAGAAAGAATTTTGAGCAATGATCATAGGGTGGCTGAAAAGGACAGAAGACAATTTCAACAATATGTGAAATAACCAAGAGGAAATAAAGAAGAGATGAAAAATGGCATTTCAGCAATAAAAAAAACTCAATAAACTGTCTACGTAGACTAGAATAAGCAAAGGATCACATTAGTGAACTAGAAGATAAGGTAGGAAAAATCATCAAAGCATAGCAGCATCTAGAGAAAAAAAAACCTTAAAAAACAGGAGCAGTGCCTAAGTGAACTTTGGGACAACATGAAAAAAATAAATAAATCCACATGGTAGGGATGCCAGAAGGAGAGGAAACAGAGCATGGAATAAAAAACCTATTTGAAGAAATATTGACAGAAAACTTTCCTTATATAAGGAAGAAAAAAACTCACACAAGTCTAAGAAAATCACAATGTCCTAAACAAGATGAACTTGAAAAGAACCACACCAAGACACATTATAATTAAATTGGCAAACACCAATGAAAAAGTAAGAAGCTAAAAGGCTGCCATAGAGAGACAGAAAGTTACCTACAAAGGATCACCCATTAGATTAATGACTGATTTCTCAAGAGAAACACATCAGGCTAGAGAGAAATGGAAAGAAATATACATTCATGAAAAGAAAGGGTCTGAATCCAATAATATTGGACCAAGTAAGGCTGTCAATCAAAATTGAGGGTGAAATAAGGATCTTCACAGACAAAATAGGACTAAGGGAGTTCATTACCATCAAACCAGCAATGCTAGAAATGCTAAAGGGTCTGCTGTAAAAAGAAGAAATAGGAAGTGAAGGAGGAACACAGGCAAAAAAAATAAAAATGGCAACAAAAATACATATGAATAATAACTTTAAATGTGAATGGATTAAATTCCCCAATCAAAAGATATGGGGTAGCTGAATGGATAAAAAAATACCACATATCTGCTATCTCTAGGAAACCCACATTAAAACAACAGACTCACATGGACTGGTGGTGAAAGGATGGAAAAAGGCTTTTCAGGGAAATGGAAATGAAAAATATGCTGGGGTAGCAATACTTATATCTAAAAAATTAGGCCTAAAGGTGAACACCATTGCAAGAGATAAAGATGGCCCCTTCATAATACTAAAGGGAGAAATTCAACAAGAACATATAACTCTAGTAAACATATATGCACCCAATACAGGAACACCCAAATACATTAAAAAAAAAACTTGTGGAGGATATCAAGGGGGAGTTGACAACAATGCAATCATAGTAGGGGACTTTAATACCCCACTGACATCACTGGACAAATCCTCTAAACAAAAAAGTCAGCAAAGAAACAGCAATCCTAAATGACTTACAAAATCAGATGGACTTAATTTACATGTTCAGAAGATTCCACCCCAAAGCTACAGAATATACACCGAGTGGCCAGAATATTATGATCTTTGAATGCATAATAATCTGGCCACTCAGTGTATATCCTATCTAATAAAAGAGTAATATGCAAATTGACTATACCTCTGCTATGCTCACATGCCACGCCCACCGGCCACGCCCACCAACCAATCAGGAGATGGAGCCTAGCCAGCCATTGCTAAGGCAGGGGGGAGGGCAGAGATGAGGCAGCCCCTGGGGGTAGAGCCAAGGTGGGAGCAGCTACCACGGGGCTCCAGGGGCAGAGCTGAAGCAGCCAGTGGCGACGTGGTCGCAGGAAGATGGGGCTAAGGCCTGGACCAAAGCTGAAGCACCCAGTGGCAAGTGCACAGCTCCTAGGAGTGGGTCAAGGTGGTGGCGGCAACCATGAGGCTCTGGGAGCAGAGCCGAAGTGGCATCCTCCACCTTGGCTCCATTCCCGGGAGCTGTGCACTCGCAGCTGGGCACCTCAGCCCCGGTCCAGAACTTAGCCCCTTCTGCCTGCAACTGCCTGGCCCTAGGGGCCGCACAGTTGCCACTAGTCACTTCGGCTCCTGGGCGTGGAGTCAAGGTGGCGATGGTGAGCGCGCAGCCCCTGGGGGCTTAGCCAAAGTGGTGGTGGTGACCACGGGGCTCTGGGGGCAGAGCCAGAGCGGCTGCCGCCGAAGCTTTTGCTCCACCCCTGGGAGCTGTGCACTCGCTGCTGGGCGCCTCAGCTCAGGTCCAGACCTTAGCCCCATTTATCTGCGACTGCCTAGCCCCAGGGGCTGCTTCAGCTTCTGGGAGTGGAGTCAAGCTGGCAATGATGAGTGCACAGCTCCTGGGGGCTTAGCCAAAGTGGCAGCAGCAATCATGGGGTTCCAGACCTTAGCCCCGTCTGCACAGCTTCAGGTGGTGGAGTCAAGGTGGTGGCAGCGTGCAGTCCCCAAGGTGAGGCAGTTGCAGGCAGCCAGCACTAAGGCCTGGACTGAAGCTGAGGCAGTGACCACATGGACCCCGGGTGGTAGGGGCTAAGGCTGGAGCTGAGCAAAGCAGGTCAATGGCTGGGTGCCCAAGGCCTAAAGCCTGGGGCAGAGGCAGAGGCTTTAGGCCTTGGGCAGGCTGGGGGTCAATGGTCAGTAGGACATCCCCTAAAGGCTCCCAGTATGTGTGTGAGGGGGCAGGTTGGGCTGAGGGATCACCCACCCCCAGTGCACGAATTTCGTGCACTGGACCCCTAGTCCTATATAATAAAAAGCTAATGTTCAAATTGTCCCCTCAACCAGGAGTTAAACCAGCAGACAGCCCAGCTGAACACCCATGTCCCTTACCCTAGGCCAGGTTGGCTGGACCCCACACCCATGCATGAATTCATCCACTGGGCCTCTAATATATATATATTGAGTGGCCAGTTTATTGTGCATTGAGAGATCATAACAATAATTTGGCCACTCACTGTATATTCTTCTCAACTGCACATGTGTCATTTTCAAAGACAGACCACAGGCAAAGTCTACTCAAATTAAATAAGATGGAAATTATATCAAGCATCTATTCAGATCACAATGGCATAAAACTAGAAATGAACTACAAAAAAACCCCCACAATGAAAACAAACAAACACATGGAGGCTAAATAGCATGTTATTAAACAACTAGAGGACCAGTGCATAAAAACTCATGCACTGGAGGGTGGTCCCTCATCCAAGCCTGCCCCTCTCATAGTCTATAAGCCCTCAGGGGTGGAAAGTGACCCAGCGATCAGGGGAAGGCTACACCCCATCACACTTTTGCTGCTGCCACTGCTGGCAGCGCAAGCCTCATTACCTGAGCCTCAGGTGGCCCTTGGTGGCTGGGCAGATGTCATCCAAGGTTTGCCTGTGTATTGGGCCAGCACTGAGCAGCTTGGAAGCCACCGTCTGAGTCTTGCCTGTGCCTCAGGTGTTGGCTGGGAAGCCACCATATGAGGGTTTCTTACACCTCACGTATCATCTGGGCAGCCACCATGCAAGGTTTACCTGTCCTTTGGGCCAGCCTTGAGCAGGTGGGCAGCCAACATCTGAAGCTTTCCTGTGTCTCAGGCCAGCCCTGAGCAGCTGGGGGGATGAGGGCACTGGGGGAATCCAGAGGCAAATGTACAGAGTGGTCAGTCCTGCCTGGGGGCAGTCCTGACCTTGCCGCATGCCTGCTACCCCAGCAGAACTGAGGGAAGTGGGTGCCACCATTTTGTAGCTGTGGGCACCGCCATCTTTGAGGGCATGTGAGTAAATTAGCATATTCCCTCCTTATTGACTGTGTGTCATCATATTTGTGAGGGTGTGATGGTCAATTAGCATATTCCCTCTTTATTAGGTAGGATGACTGGGTTACCAGAGATATCAAAGAAGAAATAAGTATCATGGAAACAAATGATAATGAAAACACAACAATACAAAAATCTATAGCACACAATGAAAGCAGTCTTGAGAGGGAAGTTCATAGCTCTAGAGGCCTACCTCAAAATAAAAACAAGAAACAATGGCAATAATTATTTAACCCCACAACTCAAAGAATTAGAAAGAGAACAATAAGAAAAGGTCAGCTTGCCCTAACTGGTTTGGCTTAGTAGACAGAGTGTCGGCCTGCAGGCTGAAAGGTCCCAGGTTCAATTCCAATCAAGAGCATGCACCTTGGTTGCTGGCACATCCCCAATAGTGGGTGTGCAGGAAGGGAATTGATAGATGTTTCTCTCTCATTGTTGTCTCTAACTCTCTATCCCTCTCCCTTCCTCTCTGTAAAAAAATCAATAAAATATATTTTTTAAAAAAAGAAAAGCAGAAGGAAGGAAATAATAAATATCAGAGCAGAGATAAACAATATAGAGACCAAAACACACACACACACACACACACACACACACACACACACACACACACACACAAGATAAACAAAACCAAGAGTGGGTTCTTTGAAAGGATAAGCAAGGGTTATGAATGTCTAGCCAGGCTCACCAAGAATCAATGAAAGAGGACTTGAATAAACAATATCAGAAAAGAAAGAGGTTAAGAAACAACTGGTCCCACAGAAATACAAACGATTATGAAAAATAATATGAACAACTCTATTCCAATAAATTGGACAACCTAGATGAAATTGACATATTCCTAGAAAAATACAATCTTCCAAAACTCAATCAAGAAGAATGAAAAAATCTGAATAGGAAAATAACTATCACAGAATTTGAAGCAGACATGAAAATTCTTCCAGCAAACAAAAGCCCTGGTCTGGATGGCTTTCCAGGGGAGTTCAACCAAGCATTCAAAGAAAAACTAAAACCTATCCTCCTCATACTATTCCAAAAACAAAAGAAAGACACACTTCCAAGCTCTTTTTATGATGCCAACATTATTCTAATACCAAAACCAGAGAAAGATAGCACAAAAAAAGAGAACTGCAGGCCAATATCCTTGATGGACATGCTCAACAAAATTCTAAAATAACAGATTCAGAATTAAATTAGAAATATCATACACCATGACCAAATGGGATTTATTCCATGCAAGGATGGTACAACATCTGCAAATCAATAAATGTGATACATCACATAAACAAACTAAGATACACAAAGCACATAATCTTATCAATCAATGCAGAAAAAGCATTTGACAAAATTCAACACCCTTTCTTGATAAAGACTCTCAGCAAAGTGAGAATAGAAGGATCATACCTCAACACGATAAAAGCCTTATATGACAAACCGAAAGGCAACATCATACTCAATGGGCCAAAACTAAACTCATTTCCCCTAAGAACAGGAACAAGACAGGGATGCCCAATTTCACTACTCATGTTCAATATAGTACTGGAAGTGCTAGCCATATCTACTGGACAAGATGAAGAAATAAATGGCATCCAAATTAGAAAAGAAGTAAAACTGTCCTTATTCACAGAAGACAGTATATTGTACATAGAAAACCCTAAAGACTCCATAAAAAATTATTAGACTTAATAAATGAATTCAGCAATGTAGCAGAATATAAACTTAACACCAAGAAATCTATGGCATTTCTATACACCAACAGTGGATTTACAGAAACAGATACTAAAAAAGCAATCCCATTTACCATAAAACAAAAAAATTAAGATACCTAGGAATAAACTTAATTAAGTAGGTAAAAGACCTATATTTAAAAAACAATAGGACACTGAAACAAAGAGATAGAGGAAGACATAAACAGATGGAAAATCATACCATGTTCATGGATTGGTAGAATCAACATCATTAAAATGTCCATACTACTGAGAGAAACCAAGACAGCAGCATAGGTAAACAACTAAACTGCTGCTTCACACAACAATTTCAAAAATACAACTAAAAGACAAAATGGACACCATCCAGAACCACAAGAACGCTGGCTGAATAAAAATTCTACAACTAGAAGGAAAGAGAAAAGCACATTGCGACTCAGAGGAGCTGCAAAAGGCTGAGCTATAGTGGTGTATAGAGTGGACAGGCGGCTGAGTGCAGGAGATAAACAGAAGCTCCCAACTGCACTGAACTCCAGTCCTGGGTAAGATTCTGGGAACTCAGACTTATTGGGAGGGAATCTGGACTATCAGGAAAAGAGAAAAGCACACTGAGACTCAGGGTAGCTGCAGGAAGCAGAGGTCCGGAGGTGTGCTTTGGCAGAGAGTAGGGACTGCTAAGTGTGTGGCTGGCTTTCTCAAGTGAGAGAGAGACAGAAATTCCCGACTGTGCTGAACTCCAGTTCCAGGTGAGATGCTGGGAACTCAGACTCATACGGGGAGAAACTGGACTGTCTGGCAGCAGGTAAAACTTGAGGATGGCTTTGTCTCAGAGGTGTTTACAACAATTACCAAGGGACACTGAGACCCATGGACCTCATAGGTCAGGGCTGATGGGAGGCCAAGGCTGTCTGCTCCACCCTGAGACTCCACCACAACCAAGCTGAGCACAGAGGCTTTTGCAATGTTACAAGTCCTGTCTCATCATAATGATGTCTCCAGCACAGTTCTCCCATAATAGACACAGCTGATCCTCACAGCCAATTGGCTGGGAGGTCAATTCCTCCCAGTGATATCAACAACAATCAAGACTTAACTACAACAAGGCTGTACACACAGTCCACAAAGGGATTCACCAAGAGTGTCCACCTCAGGTAACTGGGGAGGCTGAGCCACTGGGCCCTATAGGACACCTAGCACACAAAGCTACCCTACAAACTCAGGGAAGCAGCGAAAATGTGGAAACATGAAATAGATCACAAATGAAAGAAATGGAAGAAAACAAATGACTGAATGAAATATAGAGTTCAAAACCATGGTTATAAGATTTTTTCAAGAATTTCCTAGAAAAGGCTGATAAATTTAGCAAGACACTCGAGGATATGGAAAAGGGCCAACTAGAAATTAAACATACACTGACTGAAATAGAAAATATCCAGAGACCTAATAGCAGACTAGAGGAATGCAAGAATCAAGTCAAAGATTTGAAATACAAAGAAGCAAAAACACTCAACCAGAAAAGCAAAAAGAAAAAGCATCCAAAAATTTGAAGATGGTGTAAGGAGCCACTGGGACAACTTCAATCTTACCAACATCCGAATTATGGGGGTGCCAGAAGAAGAGAGATAGCAAGATACTGAAAACCTATGTGAAGAAATAATGACTGAAAACTTCACCCACCTACTGAAAGAAATAGACTTACAAGTCTAGGAAGCACACAGAACCCCAATCAAAAGGAATCTAAAGAGGACCACACCAAGATACATCATAATTAAAATGCCAAGAGCAAAAGTCAAAAAGAAAGTATTAAAAGCAGCAAAAGAAAAAACAGTTAATTACCTACAAGAGAGCATCCATATGACCGTCAGCTGATTTCTCAACAGAGACTATGCAGGTTAGACGGGAGTTGCAAGAAATATTCAAAGTGATGAATAGCAAGAACCTACAACCAAGATTACTCTACCCAGCAATGCCATCCTTCAGAAATGAAGGTCAGATAAAGAGCTGCAGAGATAAGAAAAAAAAGCTAAATCAGTTCATCAACATCAAAACAGTATTATATGAAATGCTGAAAGGTATTCTAGAAGAAGAGAAAGAAGAAGAAGAAGAAGAAGAAGAAGAAGAAGAAGAAGAAGAAGAAGAAGAAGAAGAAGAAGAAGAAGAAGAAGAAGAAGGAGAAGAAGAAGAAGAAGAAGAAGAAAGAGAAGGAGGAGGAGAAGGAGGAGGAGGAGGAGGAGGAGGAGAAAGGTAAAGATAAAAATTTTGAACAACAAATAGATATCTATCAACAAGTGAATTTAAAACTTGAGTGAATAAAAAATCTGATGAGCAAAATAAACTGGTGAATATAATAGAATCAGGGGCATAGAAAGGGAGTGGACTCACAATTCTCAGGGGGGAAAGGGATGTGGTGGGTGCAGGAAGAGATTGCACAAAAATCATATACCTATGGATGAGGACATTGAAGCGGGGGTAAGGGCAGAGGGTGAAGGGGAGCCATAGGGAAAAAGAGGAACAATTGTAATAATCTGAACAATAAAGATTTATTAAATTACAAAAAATAAAATAAAATGTCCATACTACCCCCAAGCAATCTATAGATTCAATGTACTCCTTATTAAAATTCCAATGGTATTTTAATAAGATCTATTTCACAGACCTATAATGAACTTTCCAAAATTCATCTGGAATAAAAAAAGACCCTGAATTGCTTCAGGAATCCTGATAAAGAAGAACAAAGTAGATGGGATATCAATAACAGATATCAAGTTGTATTATAAAGCCACTGTTGACAAAATAGCTTGGTACTGGTACAAGAACAGACATATAAATCAATGGAATAGAATAGAGAATGCAGAAATCAACCCAAACCACTATGCCCAATTAATATTTGACAAAGGAGGCATGAACATACAATGAAGTCAAGACAGTCTCTTCAATAAATGGTGTTGGGAAAATTGGACAGAAACATGCAAAAAAATGAAACTAGACCACCAACTTACACCATACACAAAAAGAAACTCAAAATGAATAAAGGAGTTAAACACAGGATTGGAAATCATAAAAATACTATAGGAATCCACAGGCAGAAAAATCTCAGACATATGTTGAAGTAGTTTTTTAACTGATACTGATCCTATGGCAATGAAAACTAAATAGAAAATAAATAAATGGGACTACATGAAAATATAAAGGTTTTGCACAGCAAAAGAAATCATCAACAAAACAACAAGAAAGCCACTGTATGGGAGAACACATTTGCCATTGTTATCACTGATAAGGGTTTAATCTCCAACATTTACAGGGAGCTCATACAACTTAACAAAGGAAGATTGGAATCCAAATAAAAAAATGGGCAATTAACCTAAATAGATACTTTTCACAAGAAGACATAGGGAAGGCCAAGGGACATATGAAAACATGCTCAAAGTCACTAATCATCTGAGAGATGCAAATCAAAATAACAATGAGTTACCACCTCACTCTTGTCATGAAGGCTATTATCAACAAATCAACAAATATCAAGTGTTGGTGAGAATGGGGAGAAAAAGGAACCCTTGTGCACTGCTGTTGGGCATGCATACTGGTGCAGCCATTGTTGAGAACAAATGGGAGTTCCATTTTTGGGTTTTTGAGATTCCTCAAAAAACTAAAAATGAAGCTCCCATTTGACCTAGTGATCCCACTTCTGGGAATATATCCTAAGCAACTAGAAACACCAATCAGAAAGACATATGCACTCCTATGTTCATAGCAGCCCAAATCACCATAGCTAAGATTTGTAATCAGCCTAAGTTCCCATCAGCAGGTGAATGGATTATAAAACTGTGGTACCTCTACACAATGGAATACTATGCTGCTGTGAAAAGGAAGGAACTGCTACCATTTGCAGCAGCGTATGGAACTGGAGAGCATTATGCTACGTGACATAAGTCACTCAGTGAAAGATGAATATCATATGATCTCACTCATTTGTGGATTATAATGAACAATGTAAACTGATGAACAAACACAAACCCAGAGACAGAGAAGCATTGTTCAGACTTTCAAACCTCAGAGGTAAGGTAGGGAAGGGTAGGGGTAAGGTGAAGAGATCAACCAAAAGACATGTATGCATTCATATAAGCCTAACCAATGGATGCAGACAACAGAGGCCGAGGGTAAGGGCAGGATTTTCGAGGGGGTATGGCAGTGGGGAGATAAGGACACACCTGTAATACCTTAATCAATAAAGGGAAAGAAGAAAGATCTCATACCCTTTGAGACAGCATGGAGACACTTGGAGAGTAACATGTTAAGTAAAATAAGCCTGTCATGGAAATACAACTAACAGAAGATCTCACTCATATGTGGAATCTAATGAACAAAATAAACTGATGGACAAAATAGATCCAGAGACATATAAGCATAGAACGAACTGTGGAAACTCAGAGGGAAGATGGGGGAGGGGCGGGGAGAAGGAAGGGATCAATTGAAGCACTTGTATGCATATATGCATAATCCATAGACACAGACACTATGGTGGTGAAGGCCTGGGGTGGGGGCCAAGGTGGGCAATATGCAGTGAAAGGGGGAATAAGGAGAACATATTTAATACTTTCAAAAATTAAGATTTAATTTAAAAATATAAAATAAAATAAAATATGGTGCCAACACCTTCCCTCTTAAAAAATATCCTAAATGTATAATTATGGTATGACTCAGCAATTGTATTTCTCAGCATTTTATTTCCAGAAAAATAATAACTATGGCTGCATAGAAATCTATGCATCAACATTTATATATAACATTCATTTATTTTATACAATATTTCATGTATTAATAACCACTAATCCAATTTGCTATGCCAGTGGTTGGCAAACCTCAGCATGAGAACCACATGTGTCTTTTGGACCCTTGAGTGTGGCTCCTCCACAAAATACTGCGGCCTGGGCGAGTCTATTTTGAAGAAGTGGCGTTAGAAGAAATTTAAATTTTTTTAATAAATAAAATAAATCCTTTGTGATTTTTAAAAATATATTTTATTGATTTTTTTACAGAGAGGAATGGAGAGGGATAGAAAGTCAGAAACATCCATGAGAAACATTGATCAGCTGTCTCTTGCACACCCTCTACTGGGGATGTGCCCGCAACCAAGGCACATGCCCTTGACCGGAATTGAACCTGGAACCTTTCAGTCCACAGGCTGACATTCCATCCACTGAGTCAAACCAGTTTTGGCAAGAAGTTTAAGTTTAAAAATTTTGGCTCTCAGAAGAAATTTCAATCATTGTTGTGTTGACATTTGGCTCTGTTGACTATTGAGTTTGCCGGACCAATGTGCTATACCAATGATGGAAATTTGGCTTATTTTCATTTTCAACATTTAAAATAATGCTTTTATGAATATCCTTGTAGCTTTCTTCTTGATCACATGCATGAGAATTTTCCTAAAATGCATATCTGGAAGTGAAAATTCAGGGTCATAGGTTGATATACATTTTCAACTTTACTAGTTACCAAAAATTAATCTTCAAAATGGAGCCAATTTATGTTTCCTCCAACATTGTATAAAAGTTTCAGCTTTTTTGTCTTTGCCTATATTTGGTATGCCATACTTAAAAATTTCTATCAACTTAATGTTTGTCAAATATGTAATTTCTGGTTTTCTTGGATTTCCCTAGTTAAGTGTGAGATTGAGTGTATTTTCACATGTTTATTGGCCAATTAGGTTTCCTCTTCTATGAACAACATGGACTATATGCTCATTTTTCCTATTGGGATTTTGCCTTTTTTATTGATATGGTATAACTTTATATATATAACATTAATCCTTTATCAGTTACATAAATTCAAATATATTTCCTCAGTCTACTACATATCTTTTAATGTTTTGATGCTATCTTTTGTCTTTAGAGGCTTTATATTCCCCTATAATCAAATTTACCATTATCCTATATAATAAAAAGCTAATATGCAAATTGTCACCTTGACCAGGAGTTTGACCAGGGGGCAGGGACAGCTGGCCAATCGCCTGTGACCCCTCCCCTTGGCCAGCCTCACCCCTGATTGGTGTCCTTCCTCCAATTGGGCCAGATACCACCCGTGCATGAATTCATGCACCTAGCCTCTAGTTTTTCTATAATATTTCTGCGTTTTGCCTCTTGGTGAAGACCTTTTTTTTAATCACAAGAATTTAAGGAGAGTTTCCTAGATTTTCTTCTAATAATTTTAAAGTTCTGTTCTTTATAATCAAGTCTTTAAAATGTCTGAAGTTTATTATTATGTGCCATGTGAGGTAGTATAATTTAATTTTTTCCATATGAAAGTTAATCCCAATTTCATCTATTGAATATTACATGCTTTATTTACTTTAGCCCAGTGGTCAGTAAACTCATTAGCCATCAGATTGGCAAACTGCAGGTGAGCTGCAGTTTACTGACCACTGCTTTAGCCCAGTTAAACAAATATCTATACCATCCATTTTCTAAAAATTGTTCTAGGCACTTTGAATACAGTATTGAGATAAATAAAACTATTGCTAATCATTAATTACTAGTGGCCCGGTGCACAAAATTAAAAGGGTATGTGCATATTAAAAGGGTATTAGAGGAAATATTTTAATAGTGCTATTTGCCCTTTCTCTATAATAAAAGTGTGACAGATAAAAGGTAATGAGTACAATGTATATGAAAATAATACATAATTTCATTAATAAATAAATAACAAAATGATAACAACAATAACAAACTCATGATATAAAAACAACATTGATGTGAATAATGACTGAATAAAGTGATTAAACTTATTCTATTATCTCCCTGTATACCACATTAATAGTAAAAACACTTTCAGAGTGCTTGACTAATTTCCCTTGGGATAAAGTATTCACAACTTTAACTTTAACATCACATGCTCTTTGAACTCGAAAGAAAGCAACATAATAATTGACCATCTGTGAAAACAGGTTCAGGTAGGAATATTCCTACTCTGTCTAGAGTTTGTCCTTGTGATTTATTAATAGTTATTGCAAATGCTGGCATCACGGGAAACTGTCAGCGAATTAATTTAAATGGGAGGCCAGTGTCAGATGGAGACAAATCAATTTTTGGAATCAGAACAACCTCTCCCTCTGCAGATCCTGTTAATACTTCAACTTCGATAATATAAGGCAGTACTCTTCTGAGAATAAATCTGGTACCATTAAAAAGACCCCATTTACTATTAAGATTTCTCAATAGCATGACAATTGCACTCACTTTCAATTTTAATTTATGACACGGCATTCCTGAAGGAGTAACACTATTAAGAAACTCAATGGGAAAATTTTCCTTTTCAGCATCATCTGTTGAGTCAATGGAATCATCACTCAAATAGGTGTGAAAATCTCCAAGTATATCCAAAATTCCTTCATTTAATTTTTGAACATGCTCATTTTTGGGCCAAAGAATTGCACATTTAGATATATTTTTAATATTATCTATAGAAGATATACTATTTCCAAAGATGGCTTCAATAATAGATCAATTACAAATCATTTCATGGAGAATTTCAATAATATCCATTCCTAAATGAAAATCACTATCAAGTTTGCCATCTCCAAGTTTTTTTTTCTTTTTTAATTTTTCTTTACTTTTAAGAAAAACAAACTCTTGTGTTGAGGGCTGACTTTCAATAGATTGCAGTGAGGGAGCTGCTCTGCTACTTATGAAACCCCGACCCAGAAGCAGGTCGTCTAGGAATGGTTTAGTGCCAGGTTCCCCACGAATGTGCATATGAAGGGCGTGGGGGCGGCCCCCTTTCTGGCCATGCCCTGTCACTCAGGACAAAGGGCTCTCCGCACTGGACCCTGGTCCTGATGCGTGGGGGAGTGTGCCAACGCCACCATGGCAAAGCGGTTGGGCGCAATGGCTGTGGCCCGGTGGGGACAGCGGGGGACTGGCTATCCGATGCCAATCGAGGCTACCGCAGTGCTGTCATATGGTTCCGCCTGGGCGGGATTCTGACTTAGAGGGGGTCAGTCATAATCCCACAGATGGTAGCTTTGCCCCATTGGCTCCTCAGCCTGCCATCTCCAAGTTTTATTAACCATTCTCTATAAGCAGAATCCTCTGATCTCATATTTGTTTTAAGAGACAACTTTCTGAAACATCTCCAAACATCACAGTACTTTAAACTCTCTCTCGCAGTGCGCCTGCCATGAGAACTACATTTCCCAGCATTCCTGGTGCTCCCCGCACCCTGCAGGAACCAAGAGCACTGTGAACTTTCTCCACCCGGTGGTGGCCACTGGGGTCTCCGCACACCCCAGAGACTGGCAGCCAGCCTTCCCAACCCCATTATGGGTGCTGGGCTGGGGGGCATGCAGGGACCCCTGGGCCTCACACAGTGGCGGCCACCAGGGTATCCGCATGCTCTAGAGGGCAGCATGTGCTGGGCTGGAGGCGTGGACCCAAACTGCTGCTTGGCTCACAGCCCTGTCTCACACCTGGCACTCATTACCCAAGGTGCCCTGGGTGCTCATTTCCATGTGACTGAGTCACAGTAACTGTAAGGAGGGATCTCACTGGCCCTTAAGTACCATGTGGGCAGAGCTTATAGCATGGTGCTTGCTTTACGGGGCACTGTGGCCATGCCCTGATAGCCACGCCCCCTGTCTTTTGGCCACACCCCCTGCCTGCTGGCCATGCCCTCTGTCCACTGGCCACCCCCCCGCTCCTGATTGGCTGGTAACATAGCAAAGGTACGGTCAATTTGCATGTTACTATTCTATTAGGATATTTCATTAAATCCGTTGCTCTTGTTGAGTTTGTATTCTACTTTGGAGAGATATACAATAAACACAAGAGGCCCAGTGCACAAAATTCCTGCACAGGGGTAAGGGTATGTGTCCTTCAGCCCAGCCTACACCCTTCCCAATCTGGGACCCCTCGAGGGATGTACAATTGCTCGTTTAGGCCCGATCCTATAAGGATCGGGCCTAAATGGGCAGTCAGACATCCCTCTCACAATCCAGGACTGCTGGCTCCCAACTGCTCACCTGCCTGCTTTCCTAATTGCCCCTAACTTCTTCTGCCTGCCAGCCTGATCACTCCCTAACTACTTCCCTGCCAGCCTGATTGATGTCTAACTGCTTCCCTGACAGCCTGTTTGCCCCTAACTTCTCTCTTCTGCTGGCCTGGTCACACCTAACTGCCCTCCCCTGTAGGCCTGGTCCCCCACAACAGCCTTCCCCTTCAAGCTTGGTCCCTCCCAACTGCCCTCCCTTGCAGGCCATCTTGTGGTGGCTATCTTGTGTCCACATGGGGTCAGGATCTTTGACCACATGGGGGCAGTCATCTTGTGTGTTGGAGTGATGGTCAATCTGTACATTACTCTTTTATTAGGATAGAGGCCTGGTGCATGGGTGGGAGCCAGCTGGTTTTCCCTGAAGGGTATCCTGGATCAGGGTTGGGGTTCCCTTGGGGCATAGGGCTTCCTAGGCAAGGGGCCTGTGGTGGTTTGCAGGCCAGCCATGCCCCCCAGTGACCCAAGCGGATGTCCTAGGATCTGGTATTTATTTATATTCTACAACTGAAACTTTGTAGCCTGGAGTGGAGCCAAGTCTTCTGCTCACTCCGTGGTGGCAGCCATTTATGTTGGGATATTTACCTTCTATAACTGAAACTTTGTAGCCTAAAGTGAAGGCCTAGTATGACCAGAGCTGCAGAAACTTGGCTTCCTCCATCACCAGGGCAACCTTCGCCTCTACTCTCTCCAGCTCTGTGGCTGCTGGTTTTTATGTATCCTCTATAATTGAAACTTTGTAGCACTGAGTGGAGGCCTAGGTTGGCAAGGGCAGGAGGAAAGCTTGGCTTCCTCAGTTGCCAGGAAAACCAAAGCCTTCTCCTGCTCTCAGTGGCCACAGCCAACTTGGTTGGGGTTTATTTGCATAATTTGCTCCTGATTGGCTGGAGGGCATGGCTGGTGGGTGTATTGGAGATATGGTCAATTTGCATATTACTCTTTTATTAGATAGGATGATAAATGGGTATTTTATGTAGTATGTTGGAAGATGACAAGTGATATGGAAAGAAACTGAGCAGTATAAGGGAAATTGGGTGTGCTGGATTGGGAAAAATGATTGTAACTTTAAATAGCATTGTCTTGTTTTATCACATTATGAAGTTGATATTTGAAGAAAGACTTGAGAGAAGTGAGGGAGTTGGCATGTGAACATTTGGGGGATAATAAAGCTAATATTTACACATATTATCTACACTAATAAATGAGAAAGATGCAAATTGACCGTTACTCCACCATGCCCACCTACCAATCAGGAGTGAGTATGCAAATTAACCCAACAAAAATGGCAGCGGCCATGGAGCTGGAGCGAGCAGGAAGCTTAGGTTGCCCCCAGTGATGAAGGAAGCCAAGCTTCCCTCCTGCCTTGGCTACTGCTAAAGAAGTGGCTAGGAGCCTGGGTTGTTGGGAGTGACCCAGGTTTCCAGCTCTCCCTGGCCTCTGCTCAAGGAGGGGCTGGGAATCTGGGTCAGCAGGGGGCATGGTGAGTCTGAAAATGGCCATCAGCCCCTTACCCAGGCTGGCCACAACTCGAAAGAATAAGAGTCCCTGCTGGAGGGCATGGCCGGCCTGCAAACAGCCATCAGCCCCCCACCCAGGGTGGCTAGACACTCCAGCAGGGACCCTCACCCTGAAGGGGGTGTGGCCAGCCTGCAAACAGTCCTCAACCCCTCACCCAGGCTGGCCACACCCCCACGGGGTGAGGGTCCCTGCTGGGGGCATGGCCAGCCTGAAAACAGCCATCAGCCCCTCACTCAGGCTGGCTAGACACCCCAGTGGAAATCCCCACCCTGAAGGGGGTGTGGCCAGCTTCAAAACAGCCCTCAGCCCATCACCCAGGCTGGCCACTCCCCCCAGCGGGGACGCTCACCTCATGGGGGCATGGCTGGCCTGCAAACCACCACAGGCCCCTTGCTCAGGCTGCCCCACACCCCATGGGAACCCTCACCCTGATCTGGGGAACCCTTCAGGGCAAACTAGCTGGCCCCCACCCATGCACCAGGCCTCTATCTATACTAATAAAAGGGTAATATGCTAATTAGACTGGGAGACCTTCCAGGAGACCTTCTGGACATTCTTCTGGACAAAGCCATGGTGGCGGGGCCTAGGTAGAGGCGGTTAGAGGACAAGAGGATATGGCAGTTGTGGGTGATCAGGCCAGGATGGGACAGCAGTTGTGGGTGATCAGGCTGGTGGGGGAGGGGGGCATTGAGGGTGATCAGGCCAGTGGGGGGGAAATTGGGGGCAAGCAGGCCATCAGGAGGGGTCAGCTGGCGGTGATCAAGACAGTGGGGGGGCAGTTTGGGGTGAGCAGACCAGCAGGGAGATCAGTTGGAGGCAAGCAGGCCAGGGGAGAGGGCAGGTGAGGATGAGCAGGCCAGTGGTTAGGGCAGGTGGGGGTAAGTAGGCCAGCAGGGGTGGCAGGTGGGGACTAGCAGGCCAGCAGGCAGAGTGGTTAGGGGCAATCAGGCAGATAGGCAGGCAGGTGAGCAGTTAGGAGCCAGCAGTCCCAGATTGTGAGAGGGATATCCTACTGCCAGTTTAGGCCCAATCCCTATAAACTAGCAGTAGGACATCTTTCAAGGAGTCCCAGATTGGAGAGGGTACAAGCCAGGCTAAGGGGACCCCCACCCACCCTGCCATGCACGAATTTCATGCACTGGACCACTAGTTTACAAAATAAGTAAAATATTACGTATATTTACTGATTTAATCGTCACAATAACAGATGTTTCACAATAACTAATATTTGTGAATTTCCTTGATTGTCAACATTGACTTCCATACACAAAGAAGTACTTTTCCCCTGAACTCATACCTGATACCTCTCTTCTGCCAGTGATCCTTCTCTGAAGAAGGGAGAGAAAATGTCTTAGTGAGTAGCTGGAAGTTCTTTGAGAAAAAATATATGTTTATGAGATTGAAACCAGACACAATGGGTCTGAGGCTGCCAGTCACTATTTGAGCCAAATTAAGCAGAGATGGGGTTGAATCATAGATGAGTGTTTATTCCAATTATCCTGGCAGTATGGGCAAAGCAGTCAGTCACCCTGGAAGGTCTGCTCCGATCCCCCTCACAAGTTGGCTGATTATATATGCACATGAAGTAGAAGATTAGCTGCAAGTGTAACAGGGAAGGAGGAGAGTAAGGTCTGCAGTCCGACCTTCAGGAATTCAATAACAAGGTGGCTAATCTTCTATGATGTTATAAACAGCTCAGCCTGTTTCTGGGACTGGAGAATGATCATCACTCCTGAGAAAAATTCCTAGATAAGGTCAGGACCCAGGTACAGCAACCAATTCAAAATGTGTCCTCTACTTGGTCTGTTCTCAAAATGCATTTCTTTTCTGGGTAATGGACCCATCGAGGCATCTTAGTAAAGCCTTGTTTCATCCTCCAGTTTCCCAGGGTCTGTAAGAAAACTTCTCATCAGTCATTAGTAAGATGATTGACTAGTTGTTAAGCAACTGTGGCTCTATTCTTATTACATGCCCTTCCCCAATATCAAGATAATCTAGTCTAGGCTTTGCAAAAGTTTTTTTTCCACAGAACATTAGTCCATGAGATGCTTAGGATTAAAAGTGGTGGGTTCTGAGCTTAAGAAAAGCCTGGTAAACTCTTTATGCTAAATTGTTTTTATGGAGACTTGTGTCATATTTTAAGAATCTTAAAGGCCCTGAGAAATTTGATGATAAAACAAATTTTGTGTAACCCATCACCTTTTAAAGGCTTTTGAACACAGAACCTTTTCCCTTGGCGCTCAGACAACAAAGAACACTTATTAACATCCACACACATCACACTGGGAAACATTGATTTTGTTTAATCCCCCCCTGCTCTCTGGTATAGGTAAAACAAACAAAGCCCTCTATTCTAGATTGCCTTTTAGAAACAGTTTGCAGCTTCCAAGGTAGTGTTGCAAATCCTATACCCTGAGGACATTTTCTCTAATATCTACTCTGAATCCCCCTTTTTTTTAAAAAAAAAAATCTATTTTTACATCCTCACTGGAAATACAAGTATTTTTAGTTTTGACGCAAAATGAATTGCTTATATTTACAGAATTATTATGATGCAAGAAAAAAACATAAGATATTGGCCTTGCTGGACAATGATGTTGCAACCATTGATTGGAATTTCCATATTTCCCTACTCCCATTCCTTGACATTTCTGTGCACCTGACCTGAAAAACCCTGATTTTTCAAGAGGTGACTACAATTTAAGGCAGAAACAAATGAAAAAAGACATATGCAATTCCCTCAGTAACTTATTTAGAAACCAGGAGTACACAGCAAGGGAGACTTGGCTATACTTATTGCACACTTGAGGCTGACCACCCAGCTGACATAGATAATTTAGGCATTGCTAAGCCAACACCTTCCAGAGAAGAAAAATCATATTTTTTTACACAACTTTGAAGTAGCTTACAGTAAAACATATGCACAGAAAGTGCTTAACTGTAAACCCTCAGGAGCTATATATGAAAAAAAAAGGGTTACTTATACTTGGAATCAGATATAAAATCATTATTGAGCATACTAATGTCTCTGAGCTTCCTGTAAGCCAAGTAAAAATGGAACCATGATAGTTTAAGACTGTTAAATATTAATACATGCAGCCTTAGTTGTGAAAATGGTAGCCCACCCCCTCATCTTTCTCTTCTTTTGTCTTACAGTTTAACTAGATTTAACAAATTCAATTTGGATGCTTCCTTGTTCTTTATAATACATCTGATATAAAGTAGCCAATTAGTAACAAATAGGCCATTTGAGAAGAAAGCTGTTAATATTTATTTTGCAACCATCAGACTTAGTTCACATACAAAGATCTCTGGTTAGATTTGAAGTTTCAAACTCTCAAAGGTAAATTTCACAGATCCCATTAACCAAAGCTAAAAGGTCTTTGGGCTCCTTTTTCAACTCTATCCTCTATGAAGTCTGGAACTCTTTTCCCTTGTCTGTTTCCTACTTCCTCTTAGTCTATTCCATTGTTCTCATTTAAAACAATACCCAGTTGTTGGATGAACAGACTAAAGTTCCTTAAAGAACTTGCCGATTTAATTGTTATCTCTCAAGAAGGTGAAAGGAAGAGATCAACAATTTTTAGGAACCCTAGTTTGACTGTGTCCAGCCCCCAGGCAGATTAAGTCAAGATTTTGGCCAAGTGAAATTACCAATTCAGTAAAAAGAAAAGGTTAGCACATTGCTCATTAGAGCATTCTAAACTTGCCTGTGCAATCTTTTTGCTACCCTGCAATTTCCTGTTGGTTATAAATGAAACCTTTCTAGTTGTTAATGCAGGATATAAATTGAAAAAACCCCCACATGCAATTAATTAATCATAGGAGGTTGGGGGAATTCACTAAGCCTGAGTATATGGGAGATGCTGGGCAAGGCACTAGGACCTAGAAGGCATCTATCCACCCTGGCAGGAATTTCTTGCTTGGAGCTCAGACAACAAAGGCACAGAGAGATTGGTTTTCTTTCTCTCAGCATCTCCACCCAACCAGCAGAAAACCGGTGAGTGGGGCTTTCAAGTTATTTTCAGGAAGAATGTAACAGATGTCAAATGGGAAAACCACAAGGCAAAGTTCTCTCTCTCTCTTTTTTTTCTTTACCCCTCTGTCTCTCTGTGTGTCTCTTTTAGCCCCTGCTTTATTCTTGGATTTATTTCCTAACCCTCTACCTGGAATTTTCCTTTGAAAAAGTGATTTTGATATTCCTTTGTTTTCACTGTGATGATTATTTAGAATAATACCACCCCTGACACTAGAGCCAAGCATTACTAGCACGCCTGGGGAAATGCTTGCTACTTGTCTTGAGGAGGTGGAGTCTCTACCACTGCAGGTTGTCTTATAGACAATGCTGAGCTCAGCACAGATCATGGTGACACTGGAAGAAAAAGGGGACTGAGCCTGGCAAACCTACTAGGCACCAGTCCGCCTTTATTTCATATCCTTCTGGTCCCTTGCAAATATCTTAATGTGGCAGTGTGTAGCAGCTGAGCCCTGTTTGTTTTGTGAGTCCTTTTATCCTCATATGTGAGATGCATGTTAATAGTTTGTTTCCTAAGCTGTCACTACCTTTGCTAGATTTTGAGACTTCTTTTGAATTTGATGTCATGTTTTTATTTTCTTTGTTGTTTTTGTTCAACATAAGGGGGAAAGCAAATCTGACAGATGACCATCTTTTCCTCTTCTTGTACCACACCTGGGCAATAGACAGGTTTGGGGTGAATTGCCTGCTGTGAAGGCAAAATGTCCCTTCAGTCAGGGTAGAACTACAGAACAATGAAAGGTATGCTTTCTTCTAAAGACCCCATATGCTATTCAGAGATTCACTTGGGAATCTTTTAAACAATTAAATTATTCTGTTAAGAGGTGGGATTGCATTGGTGGGAAGGGGGATAAAGCATCTAAAAAAATAGAAGAGAATTTTGTTACTAAATGGATCCAGAGGGAAGCAAACCAAATAAATTGTTAACTGAATTTTCTAATCTTTTTCCCCCAGCTTATTTCTTATGAATGTTGTATAGCTGTACCAGCTTGGTGGGGAAAGGGTTTGATGAATAGCACAAAGACACTGGCTATTCCCTAGAGGCTGCCCCTTTAGAGGAGACTCTTACTCAAGGCTTATTCTGGGGGGAGGGTATGCACACATTAGAACAGGAAAGAGAGTTTGTAATAAAATTAAAACACTGCCCTTCGAAGTCATTTTACTGAGAGACAATAATTGTAAGCTAGAGATGCTAACCTTGACTAACTCCTTCTGTTCTCTTCAAGGGGAATTTTATTAGGCTATGGATTCATTTACAACTGTTAGTCATATGAGCATGTGTGAGGAAACAGATGCTGGTTTTAATGTATTTAGCCTGAAGTTACAATTTGATAGGAGCCAGTGTCAGTAGGTCCCAAGATTTTAAGCTATTTCAAAATCCCTCCCACTTCTCTGGCACAGTGCCCAAAGTGCCTCTCTCTATCTCTCACCCCAACCCCCACAACCACCAGTATCCCCTTAGCCCCTCCTTCTTCTCTATTAAGATCAATATTCCTGCAGCTCAGGGGCAAGCAGCAGATGGGTCACTGGCTTTTTTCAACCAATTCTTTTCACAAGCAGCAGATTGCAGATTTGGATCTGGCTAATATCTGATTTTTTTCTCCCCACTGCTTTTTCTTTCCTCTTTTCATCCCGACCCTTTTCTCCAATACTCAGGTATTTGAAGTTCCACTAAAATATGGAACTTGATTTTGGACATTTTGATGAAAGAGATAAGGCATCCAGGAACATGCGAGGCTCACGGATGAATGGGCTGCCTAGCCCCACTCACAGCGCCCATTGTAGCTTCTACCGAACCAGAACCTTGCAGGCACTGAGCAATGAGAAGAAAGCCAAGAAGGTACGTTTCTACCGCAATGGGGACCGCTACTTCAAGGGGATTGTGTACGCTGTGTCCTCTGACCGTTTTCGCAGCTTTGATGCATTGCTGGCTGACCTGACTCGATCTCTGTCTGACAACATCAACCTGCCTCAGGGAGTGCGTTACATTTACACCATTGATGGATCCAGGAAAATCGGAAGCATGGATGAACTGGAGGAAGGTAATTCAAGGAGTGGGTGGTGGCCTTTGGTGGGAGGTGGCATCATTGGTAATGGTTACATTTTTTGGATTTCAATGAAAGAAATTAGGAAATATATTTGTCAAACAGCACGTTGATACTCAAGCTTCTGATACTATAAGCATCAACAAAGCTGTTAGCGATTACTCTTCATGGCCTTCAGTCTCTGCTAGGGTTCAAGTATAAATCGTGGTGACGATGCATTGTGCTTATCCATAAGGGTGTACAAGGGAAAATCTGAATTGTGTGTCATTTACTCTAGATCTTAATATTTAACTCTAAGTATACTATCAAGGCAGACAATGAAATCATTAAGGATGTTAAATGAGGAAATAAGTTTGATTGAGTTAACAGAAAGAAAATATACTCAATTGTCTTTGAACTGTTAAGAGACTATTTGTGAATTGCAACTCTGGAAATATACATCTTAAAAGTAAGACTTCTTGAATATATTCACAAAGGATTATGCTTTTAGGTAAGTGGTCATTGCTCAGCTGTTGCTTCTAAAAAGCCCGTTTCAGGGCGTGTCCCTAAGGCTGAGGTCATTGAGAGAAATGTAAAAGAAAGCTGTAGGTATTCCTGGTATTTTAATAAGGACTATTCCTACTAGAATAGGAACTGACTAACTGTACCTAGACCCTTTTAAATCCTCTCTACATTTTGGTTTTGTAACTGAGTTTTATGACTAGATTGCTGACAACCTGTGTAGACACCCAAAAACAGGGGCTAAGCTCTTACCAAAACTTGCTTATTCATGAAGTATTTTTTGGTAGTCATGTAGAAAATAGATCTTGAGGTGCATTCTACTTTACTTCATCAAATTATATTGAGGATGCCTTCATACCCTTACTTTTAATTTGGTATGACATATGTGATCAGTTTAACCTAAACACAATGCTTTCAAGGACAGCCTCAAGAAGTGGTGATAATGAAAATGCCCCTGCCCAACCTCTCCCCGACTCTTCATCCTTCACTCCTCACTTCCTCCATTTCCTGAGCAAAGGTGTGTTTATAGCAGGCAGTTCTCTAGGGAAATCAATTATGAAACAGCCAACAAGGAAGCAGAAATAGCACATTCATTGACTTGTGTGAATGTGCTCCGCCTCCGCTTCACTGCTTCTAGGCTTCTTGTGTTCCTAGACAAAGGACCGTGAGGGCTTCCCTTGTATGAGACCACATTCTTTCAAGTAGCTTCTGTTTCCAAAGTAAGGTCAAGTAATTTAGGGCCAGTTACTTATAAGATACTTATAAGTGTCCATATGGCTTTTAGATTTAGGTCTCAGGGTTCAAGTCCAAGGTTTTTCTACATAACTAACTGACCTTGGAAAACAATGCTGAGGAGGCTTAGATTATTTGATCATATGCTAAATGGTCAAGCAGAGGTTAATTCTAGGCTTTTCCTGAGAATTGAAAGATTGGCCATCCTAATGTATATCTTAAAATAAAGGAGAGTCACAGTAAACTGAAAGAAAGGCTTCAAGCTAGATTGAGGGAGCTGTCCAACAGAGTAATCAATAAAGTGTCTTTTGTCACTGTAAACTACACATTTGAGTCAAATTTGAGGGCTTTATTCTGTAATAATTTTCACAAACAAAGCAACCCAAATCACCCAATATGTCCTCATTTTCACTAGCTATGATCTTCTAAAGCCCATAATAGACACTACCGCAGACTTCTGAGCCAAGTGACATTGTATTTAAAGCAAGAAATAGAATGGTCTTGTGTTTGATAAAAGAAAGATCCCATCCCCCCCCCAAAAAATCTATTTTTAAATGTATTGAAGTATATGATCTTGGTATTGATTCACAACCCCCAGATTTATGTGTGTGTGTGTGTGTGTGTGTGTGTGTGTGTGTGTGTGTGTTTGTGTTAAAATCTCAGTTTAGTATAGTTAATACATGTAATTTTGAAGACTGGAGTTTCATTTTCCTTTGATCCTTTTGAGTCTTGCTAGATTGTACTCCTCTCATTTACCACTCCCGGGTGCAGTGATAACACTCCCTGGTGAATTACTGGAGCATATAGGATATGAATATGTCTCAGTTGCATTTATTCATGTCATCTACAACCACAGACTGCAGTGGCACTCACTGCTTCCCCCTCCAGAGTACTGCCCATTTAGTTAAGGAAATTATGGGGTATCTCTGGTATAATCTTAATAAATGTGACTGATTTTCCCAGTATCGCAGAGCAAGAAAAGAAGGGGCATTTTCCTCCCTTTTGTCCTTTGTAACACCTCATATAGGAATACATAACAGAAGTCTCTCATTTTGCTAACTTTTGGAAGAAGTTGAATGAAAGATTTTAAAAAATCATATACATGGCTTCCCATGAGACTTAGAATTGAAAATGTTTAGAAAGATCGCTGGGTGAAGAATCAGAGGCATTGGGTTATAGTCTTAGAGGCGGAAGATGGTAATGGCAACAGAAATATTTGGATTCATATTTGCTTAAAATCCAATATCTGTTAACTGCTACCTTGCGACGTTGGGTAAACCCTTTTGATGGCCTGAGCCTCAGTTATTCATCTGCAAAGTGGGAATAACTGCTTTGACAATTAAATAAGACAATGGCTATAAAGAGTTTAGTATTTTGCCTGGCATGCAGTAGCACTGAATAAAGGTAGTAATTGCTGTTTGAGTCATCCTACTTTATAACTTGTTAGGTACATAAATATATGTTTGTCCTCATTATCACTATGACTAATGTTCTCTTTAAAACAACTTGTCTTAAAAAACAACTTTACTTAAGCTACAATTTCCATACCATAAATTTCACCCATTTATGCGTGCAATTCAATGATTTTTAGAAAATTTGTCAAGTGGTGCAATCATCATCATAATCTAATTTTGACAATTTTCATCACCCTAAAAAGAAACCATGTAAAGGGGGGAGGGAAATGGGAAATATCTATAATACTATCAACAATATTATTTTTAAAAAAGAAGCTGTGTAGCAATTAGCTGCCACTGACTATTTCCCCTGTTCTCTCCAGCCCTAAGCAACAATGAATCTACTTTATGTCTCTATAGATTTTCCAGTTCTGGACATTTTATATAAATTGAATCATACGCTACGTACTTTTTTCTTTCTTTTTAAAATTTTTTTGTTGATTAAGGTGTTATATATGTGTGTCCTTATTCCCCCATTACCCCCCTCTTTCCCCCCCTCTTCCCCCCCACTCATGCCCTTACCCCCCTGTTGTCTGTGTTCATTGGTACGCCATGTACTTTTGATGACTGGATTCTTTCACTTAGAAAACTGTTGACAAGGCTTATCCATACTATACCATCTTTCAACACTTCGTTTTTTTATTGAGGAATATTCCATGTATATATAGAGCACATTTTATACTATACTTACTATAATATACTTATTGTAATAAGTATACATGTAATTTTGAAGACTGGAGCTTCATTTTATTTTGATCCTTTTCAGTCTTGCTAGTTTTGACTCCTCTCATTTACCACTCTTGGGTGCAGTGGTAATACCCCCTGGTGAATTACAGGACTATGTAGAGTGTGAATATATAATATATTTATCTGTAAAATGAAACTAGTAACACGTAACTTCTATATCTATTATAGTGGTTATGAGAATAAAAACAAGTGATGGGTATAGAAACACAATGACAAAGTAGAGTTATAATTATAAGGCACCATTATGGTTAATGATGTAAACATAGTAATGATGATGAGCATGATGCTGGTGAAGGGTTGAAATGGCTAGTGGTTCCCATACCTGGCTGTCTTTAAGAATCATTTAGAGCTTTAGAAAAATATAAATTCCTGGCTCACACCCTAGATCTATTGTGTTAGAAGCACCAAGCCTAAGGCTCCAGAATGTATGTGCTTAAAATCTCCCCAGGTGATTCTTATAAGCACTTAGACTTGAGAAATACTGGATTAGGTGATCCTGATGGTCCCCTTCAGCTAACCAGTGTGGTGGGAGTTCATAAGAATGCAGAACTCCTTGTTTTAGTTTTTTGCTTTGTAGATTAAAGGAATAATGGAGCATAGAACATATTATATTTTCAAATTTCCACACTATTAAATATGTAGCCTAAAATGAAATTTAAAAAGCAATCATTTAACACTCTGGCCTTGTGGCACTCCTTTGTCTACTGTCTGCTTCTACATACTGAAACTAGCAAGAGGAACATTTGGGACCAAAATCAGGGTATTGATGTCAGCTTTCCCACATATCCTTGATTACACCAAGGGTCTTAGCAAAGTCATATAGAAAATGGCCCTTATTAGCTGTATTCCCAACAAAGGAAATCCATGAATGACATTTTCTTTTGTCTTGCTTAGTGTTCATTGTTGAATCTTTCTCCTCCCCTAGTATCCTGCCCAAATATTTCCTCAATTTCTTGTATGTGAATGTCCAGAACAATTTTAGGGGTATACATTTTGAGCATTATTATGCAGAACAGGGGGCAGAATATTTATAATTGAGACAATCTTTTTAGAAAATCTGAACTGTATGGTGACCCTAGCTATGATTTAGTTTCTTTGCCATAGCTCATTTATTCCAAGGAGATGAGGACACCTCCTCACTAATTTATCTTCTGACTATTAAAACAAGCTCATTGTCAGAGAGGAGGATCTTAGAATACCTGGGAGAGATGCATCATTAGTAGGTATGATAATACCATGAATTATCATTTAATACTAGAGGCCCGGTGCACAAAATTCGTGCGGGGGGAGGTAGGTGGGGGGTGTCCCTTAGCCCAGCCTGCACCACCTACAATATGGGACCCCTTGAGGGATGTCTGACTGCCCATTTAGGCCCGATTCTGGTAGGATCGGGCCTAAACGGGCAGTCGGACATCCTTCTCACATCCTTCTCACAATCTAAGATGCTGGCTCCAAACTGCTCGCCTGCCTGCCTCCCTGATTGCCCCTAGCCGCTTCTGCCTGCCAGCCTGATCAATTGCTAACCTCTACCCTGCCAGCCTAATTGATGTCTAACTGCTCTCTGCCAGCCTGTTTGCCCCCAACTTCCTTCCTCTGCCAGCCTGGTCACCCCTAACTGCCTTCCCCTGCAGACTTGATCACCCCCAACTGCCCTCCCTTGCAGGCCTGGTCCCTCCCAACTGCCCTCCCCTGCTGGCCTGATCGCTCACAACTGCCTTCCCTTGCAGGGCCTGGAACCTCCGAATGGCCCTACCCTGCTGGCCATCTTGTGGTGGCCATCTTGTGTCCACATGGTGCAGGATCTTTGACCACATGGGGGCAGCCCACTTATGTATTGGAGTGATGGTCAATCTGGAAATTACTCTTTTATTAGATAAGATAGAGTGCATGGGTGGGGGCCAGCTGGTTTGCCCTGAAGAGTGTCCCAGATCAGGGTGGGGGTTCCCTTGGGGTGAGGGGCGGCCTGGGTGAGGGGCCTGTGGAGGTTGGCAAGCCGGTCCCCCAGCGACCAAAGTGGAGGCCCTGGTATCTGGGATTAATTTATGTCTACAATTGAAACTTTGTAGCCTGGAGTGGAGCCAAGCCTTCTGCTCGCTCCAGGGTGGCAGCCATTTATGTTTGAAACTTTGTAGCCCAGAGTGAAGGCCTAGGCCGGCAATGGCAGGCAGAAAGTTTGGCTTCCTCTGTTGCCGGGGAAACCCAAGCCTTCCTCCTGCTCTCAGTGGCGGCAGCCATCTTGGTTGGGGTTTATTTGCATAATCTGCTCCTGATTGGCTGGTGGGCATGACTGTGGGCATGGCTTGTGGATGTGGTGAAGGTATGGTCAAATTTGCATATTACTCTTTTATTAGATAGAATGTTTCTTCTTGAATAATGAAGTCCCAGAAAAAAGGAGAAACTCCAGGCAGAAGTGTTTCGGATTGAGAAAATGTTTAATGATTTTGAAAATGGAGCCATCCTGAAAGTGAAGGGAGGTAGACATTAGATCATTTTGAACCCACATCTTGTTCCCTTCCTGCCTTTTCAGATGTACTTCCATGACTTCATTTCCTTAATTCCTCATATTAAAGCACTTCGTCAATTCCAGCAAATTTTTACCTTGCTTGCTCTCTGAAGCCAGCTTTCCTTTTGGTTCTCAATGGGAAGGAAATGGCCCTTGGAAGATGTGGGAGAATGGGAACCCAGCTGTGTAAAGGTACAACACACCTTTCCCAGCTCCAAGTGCCAGGCAACTGGATATATAGGAAACATTGAACTCTGGCTGCAGATGTTGCAGGCATTTGCAAAATCAGAACAAAAAAGCCTGGGTCTAGAGAAATAGCACATTTGATGTCTTTCCAGTAGTAGAATTAGCGAGTCCTCAGTGGTGGGCACCTATTTCTTTAACATTTAATTGCCATAACAGCTTTGTTATAATAAAGCCTATTTGAGATGGAAAAAAGAAAATAAATTATTTTTATAGACCTTTAGAAGGGACTCAGATGTCACTAGTATAGCTAGAATTTATCAAGTGCTTACTATATACCAGGCTCTGAGCTTAGCACTTTACATACGTCATCTGCTTTGTGCCTCCAAACAATCTTAGGAAATAAGGATTGTTATTATAATCCCTACTTTGCAGATAAGTAATTGAAGCCAAGGGAGGTTAGGTAACTTGCCCAACAATAAACAAGTAGGAAGTACTGGGGACCTCATTCTGATTGACATCACAACAACTGCTCTTTTTTCATTACTGCATATTAGGGCCAAAGAAAAGAGAGTGAATAGACTGAAATGTACTTTTGGAAGGTGCTTAACATAGATTTGGCTGAGGGCTGGTCCCTTTGGAAAGTTCTTGGTGCCATATGATACCATAGCTCTCTGCCATCATGCTCATTTGCATCTAGGCGTGCTTAATCATACTCATACATAGTTCAGAGGCTTAAGAGGTTTAAGAGATGGGAGAAAAAAAAGTCCAGAGTACTAATAAGGCTACACAGCTGACTGTCCAGAAGAGACTGTAGATGAGTGAAATCATAAATATATAGCTTCACACATTTCTACAACACCAGTTGTCTAACAGAGTTTTAAAGTGTATGGCAAGTTATGGAAAACATCTGACATAATAGCCGCGGCCTCTTGGAATGTGCAAATAAAACTGGTGAAGTGTTAAGACAATAGACTATTTCTAGAATGTGGGGGATATTGGCTGTAAATATATGAGGGAATTGAAAAGCACCCCTTTCATCCGTCTAAATCACAAAATTAAAGACCCTAGACTATAACTTGGTTTGGTTAGAGTTAGTCAACAAGGGAGCCAGAGAAATTAGGGTTTCTTTTGGCTGAGGTATTTGAACACCCTATCATGTGTGCATGTGTGCAACAGGGTGCCTGTGTTTGCATAAAAAGCAAGAGTGAACACTAGCAGTTTCTGGGATTTGGAGATGTGTTGGAGGCCACTGTGCAGGCGTTGGAAGCCACTTATTCTCCCCTTCCACACACCCTCATAAATGTCCTGAAATGTGTCCTAGAGATTCTGACTCAATTTTCTCTCAGCATTAACTGAGTAATTTATTAATTAATATGGCTTAAATAATTTGGGGTACAGCAAAACAATATTTTCAAAGGGAGTGAATTATCAGCCTGGTGTTTCTGAATGTCTTTGCATGCTTTTCCTGCTGAAACCAAAGGAAGAAGAGCCATCAGACTATAACTGTGTTTAATGCTTCCCTTGCACTAGCTAGAGTTGGTAGGTTGATTTATTTGTTTATTTATATATGTACCTAATTTATTACTTATTTATTTAGAGTTATTACTGATAGGTTAAGCCTTGATTAAATGCCGCTGATTTTCTGCAGCTTGACCTTTGGATGAACTTCTGTATACCTTGAGGCAAATGTGTTTTACTCAGCAAATTCACCAGTTTTCAATACTTTTCCCCCCAAGCTGAGTCTACCTTTCTTCATAAATTCCAGTTTCTAGTCCCAGGTGACTAATCCTTCCTTTTGACTCTGACCCGTGTGTTTCTTCCGTTGCATTAGTCATTTCCTCTAGCCTCAGGTACATGTGAAAATTACGCTAGATCCCTCCAACACATAAATTAGGCAGTGTAATATATTCTTACATCTTCACCTCATTACTTACAGCAGCCAAGGTGAGCACTGGTGAATACAGCCCTCACTACACAGTGCAGCATTTAGGAAGGTAGAAAAATGAGGGGTGAGTGGTAAAAATAAAGAAAATTATTTCTCAAGCAAGAGCTATGGCTTGCATACACAAGGAATATTCTCTGTGTGTATATGTATGTGTTTGTGTATGTGAATGTACAGGTTGTTATTCAGACAGTTTCTCCAGCTGGATGTGGCAGTGAGCAGTAGAAGACACAATTATGCATATATACATGTGTATATATATATATATATATATATATATATATATATATATATATACATTCAACACACACATATTCCACATTTCAACATTCCACTGCTTAGCCATGTTCTCTGTGCAAAGGACAATGGCTTCTTGGCAAGTATGTACTATATGTACAGTATACATGGTTACTTGGGTCACTTGAATTTGGAATAAAAATGTATTAACTTTGAAAGTTCTCCTAGGTTTATAATACAACAATGGTGCAGGGCTATGAGTCTAGAAACAGTACAGGAACATTAAGGAAGAGGTACATGTGAGAAACACTGTGGTAATGCCCCTAGATGTTAAAAACATCTTAGAAATTAACATAAACATTTCAATTCTAATAAAACTGTATCAAGCTTAAGAACCCTACTTGTTAGATTATGCTTAGGTGTGTTCATTGTCCTGGGCACCCTATTGTTTTATAGGATTTTTCAACAAGGTATGCCATTATATACCTAATGCATAATGTTTTTCTGATTACTTGCTCTTGAATTTGAATGAGTCAACTTGTTAGAGAGCCTTATTAGGAATTGTACCTAAGATTGGTTATTATCACCACTTCTCCAAAAGTCCTAGTCCAAGATTAGTGCATATTAGTTTGGTTAGAATAGTCCATATACTTACTATAAAACTAATCACCACTTATTTCTTCCCTTAGGGGAAAGCTATGTTTGTTCCTCAGACAACTTCTTTAAAAAGGTGGAGTACACCAAGAATGTCAATCCCAACTGGTCTGTCAATGTGAAGACATCTGCCAACATGAAAGCCCCCCAATCCCTGGCTAGCAGCAACAGTGCCCAGGCCAGGGAGAACAAAGACTTTGTGCGTCCCAAGCTGGTGACCATCATTCGCAGTGGGGTGAAACCTCGGAAAGCTGTGCGTGTGCTTCTGAACAAGAAGACGGCCCACTCTTTTGAGCAAGTCCTCACTGATATCACTGAAGCCATCAAACTAGAGACTGGGGTTGTCAAAAAACTCTACACTCTGGATGGAAAACAGGTAATGTTTTTTTCAGACTACTTTTCTTATCATTTGTTCTCAAGCCTTGGATGATCACCTTATACTTCAGGCATGATTTCTGGTTGGGGGACACTTCCCCCACCTCTCATAATTCGTATCTGGTATTTTATATCTCATTTTGAAAAAAAGTATTTTCAGCAGAAAAATCAATGGACCGGGAATCTGAGGCTTTGAAAATCAATCTGCTTCTTTCCTACTAAGTAAAATGGTTACTTAGTCTCAGCTTTCTTATTTTCTTTTTCTTTTTAATCTTTATTGTTCAGTTTATTAATTACATTATTCCCTCCTTTTTTCTCCTGTAGCTCCCCTTCACCCGGTACCCATCCCACCCTCTACCCTCACCTTTCCCCCACTGTCCTCTCCCATAGTTGCATGATTTTTGTCCAGTCTCTTGCTGCACTTCCCACAACCCTTTTCTCCCCAAGAATTGTCAGTCATTCCCTCTATATGTCCATGATTCTGTTATATTCAGCAGATTATCCTGTTCATCAGATTATTAATTCACTTGATTTTTAGATTCATTTATTGATAAATGTGTATTTGTTGTTCATAATTTATATTTTTACCTTTTTCTTCTTCCTCTTCCTATAGAATATCTTTTAGCAATTCATATAATATCGGTTTGGCAGTGATGAACTCCTTTAGCTTTTTCTTATCTGCGAAGCACTTTATCTGACCTTCAATTCTGAGTGATAGCTTTGCTGGAGAGAGTAATCTTGGTTGTAGATTCTTGCTTTTCAACATTTTGAATATTTCTGGCCACTCCCATCCGGCCTGCATCCTTTCTGTTGAGAAATCCACTGACAACCGTATGGGTGCTCCCTTATAGGTAACTAATTGTTTTTCTCTTGCTGCTTTTAATATTCTCCCTTTATCTTTTGCTCTTAGCATTTAAATTGTGATGTGTCTTGGTGTGGTCCTCTTTAGATTCCTACATTTTGGGGTTCTGTGCACTTCTTGGGCTTTTAAGTCAGTATCTTTCACCAGGTGGGGGAAGTTTTCGGTCACTATTTCTTCAAGTAGGTTTTCATTATCTTGCTCTCTCTCTTTTTCTGACACCCCTATAATTCCGATGTTGGTATGCTTGAGGTTGTCCCAGAGGCCCCTTACACTATCTTCAATTATTTGGATTTTTTTGGATTCTTGCTTTTCTGGCTGAGTGGGTTTTACTTCTTTGTATTTCTAATCTTTAACTTGGTTCTTGTGGTCCTCTGGACTGCGTTTAGATCTTTGTGTATTATTTTTTATTTCAGTCAGTGTATGCTTAATTTCTAGTTGGTCTTTTTTCATACCCTCATAGGTCTTGTTCATTTCATTGTAGGTCTTGTTCATTTCCTTGTAGTTCTCATTAAGTTCATCAGCCTTTTCTAGGAGCCTCTTGAAAAATCTTATTACTGTGGTTTTGAACTCTATGTCTAGTCATCTTTTTTCCTCCATTTCTTTCACACCTGATTTATTTCCATTTCTCTGCATTGTGGCTACTTTCCTGAGTTGGTCCATTAGCTTTTTGTGGTAGATGTCCTCTAAGGGACAGTGGCTCAGCCTCCCCAGTTACCTGAGGTAGATACTCTTACTGCAACCCTTTATGGGTTCTACAGTATTGTTGAAGTTAAACCCAGATTATTATTGTTAGACTAGGAGGGTTTGACCTCCAGGCCAATTGACTGTGAGGGTCAGCTGTGTTCATGTTGGATGGGTGGAGTCCCCAGGCTGAGAAGGGAATGTCAGCTCCGCCCTATGCAGCACATGGGTCTCTGTGCCGGGTGGTAACGGCTGCACACACCTCCGAGAGAAAGCCACCATGGGTCTCCACCTGCTGTAGACAACTCTTCCTCTCCCCAAATGAGTCTGCACACCCAAAGTCTCACCCAGGGTTGTAAAACAAAGCAGTCTGGTGGTCTCCCAACCAAGGGAGCAAGTCACGAGTACTCTCTGCGCCGTCGTGCACTTCTGTTCCCAAGTTTACGTGCACTCTCCACAAGCTCGCCCTCTCCACAGGCTCGCAGACCTCTGCCGTGCCCAGGTTTCAGCATGCCTTTCCCGAACCTCGCCTAGAACTAGGGAATCAGTGCAGTGGGATGCCTTTGCCCTCCTCCTTGGAGAAAACTGGCCAGTTTTGCAGTCGCCTGCCCTTTCTGCTTGCACGCTCATGGCTCCAAACCTCTGACTCCCCGCATATCTTCAAGGCTGCGCTCCGCCATTCCTCTGAGTCACAGTGTCCTATCTTTGCTTTTATTTGTGGAATTTTCACTCAGCCAGCTTTCTGGTGATTCTGGATGATGTTTGTTCTGTTGTTAAGTTGTAGTTTTGGAATTGTTGTGTGGGGCAGCAAGATAGGTGTTTACCTATGCCGCCATCTTGGTTCCTCCCCTCAGCTTTCTTATTTTCTAAGAAAAGGTTTATTATAACCTAGGACCTACATTATTATGTATATGAATTTATTTATTGCATGATGCAGCCTTAGTTGTTCAATACATGTAACTGGAAATGAGCTTTCCTCACTCATTTTTTTCTGAGGTAGCCTCACATTGGTATTCAACATCAGTTTGTTGAAAAGAAGTTGAAGTGACCCTTGCATTTTAGAAAAAAGTCAGATCTGGGGAGGTACTGAAGTCTCTGTTGCATTGTTTTTGCCTCACACTATACCATATTTTTTCTCTCTTTCTTGTCCATGTGACATAACTATTTTATTTAGGTTCCACTGATGGTTTGTGTGAGAAAGGAACAGTTTCAGGATCCTAAAATTAGCCCAAGAAAGATGCTGCCATATGTTCTCTTCCAAATCAGGTTCTTCATGCCATTGGTTATGCTGCTGAAGTGCCATCTATATTAATATCTGGAAAAGAATGCAGTCAGGCATCTCCTTCAGACAGATGAACCATTCTCTTGAGCATAGAGAGCTGTAAATATATGACAAAAAAAAAGTTCTAAGGGAATTGAAACAGTGGCTGTTCTGTTGTCTCCCATAAGAGAAGACAAGTGTGGATTATTATCAGTCCATACTTTCTACCTCATAAAATGCCAATAGTGTTTGAACAAAAGGGCTAATCATAACTGTTCTACCCATGCTCACAGGATTCTTATGAGGATTAAAGGAAATCCTAGATGTGAAAGCACTCCTTAAACTAAGACATCCTATCTAATAAAAGAATAATATGCAAATTGACTGTACCTCCACTACACCCAGCAGCCATGCCCACCAGCCAATCAGGAGCAAATAAACCACAACCAAGATGGCTGTAGCCACTGAGAGCAGGATGGAGGCTTGGGTTTTCCTGGCAACAGAGGAAGCCAAGCTTTCCTCCTGCCTTTGCCAGCCTACGCCTTCACTCAGTGCTACAAAGTTTCAATTATAGAAGATACATAAACCCAACATAAATGGTGGCAGCCATGGAGCTGGAGAGAGAAGAGGCTAGGGTTGCCCAGGTGATGGAGGAAGCCAAACATCTGTAGCCCTAGCACCTAGACTTCCACTCTAGGCTACAAAATTTCAATTATAGAATTTAAATAAACCCAAACAGAAATGGCTGTCACCACTGAGAGAACAGAAGGCTTGGCTCCACTCCAAGCTACAAAGTTTCAATAGTAGAACACAAATTAATCCCAGATCCCAGGGCCTCCGCTTGGGTCACCAGGGAGTGTGGCCAGCCTGCAAACCACCATATATCCCTTGCCCAGGCTGCCCCATGCCCCAAGGGAACCCCCACCCTGATCCAGGATACCCTTCAGGACAAACCAGCAGGCCCCCACCCATGCACCAGGCCTCTATACTACTAATAAAAGAGTAATATGCAGATTTACCATCACTCCAACACATATGGTCAAAGATCCCGCCCCCATGTGGACACCAGATGGCCATCACAAGATGGCCAGCAGGGGAGGGCAGTTGGGGGTGATCAAGCCTGCAGGGGAGGGCAGTTAGGAGTGACCAGGTTGGCAGAGAAGGGAAGTTGGGGGCAAACAGGCTGGCAGGGGAGCAGTTAGACATCAATCAGGCTGGCAGGGTAGTAGTTAGGGGGTGATCAAGCTGGCAGGCAGAAGCGGTTAAGAGCAATCAGGGAGGCAGGCAGGCGAGCAGTTTGGAGCCAGCAGTCCTGGATTGTGAGAAGGATGTCTAACTGCCCATTTAGGCTGGATCCTACTGGGATCGGGCTTAAACGGGCAGTTGGACACCCTCAAGGGGTCCTAGATTGGAGATGGTGCAGGCTGGGCTGAGGGATACCCCCTGCCCCCATGAACAAATTTCGTGCACCGGGCCTCTAGTATGATATAAATATGTAGGCATACAATTTATCATTAAATCAGATGAATATGTGAAATTCCACTTTCATATATTAGTTCTCTTCCCTTTATTTTCCATCATTCTTAGATTGAATTTCCAACATTTTTGTGGAGATATACCATACCTTGGCATTCTGTGACTACTCCTAATAATAAATAAAGGGACACTTTCACCTCTTAGGTAAGCAAGCTCCGGTCCAGTGATGGGTATATTTTTATCCTTCACCAGTCTACACAGAGTGACCGACAATCCCTCTTCAACTACTTCAGACGTTGGTTCCCATTTCTTTGGGGAACAAGTTACAAACTGCCATACAAAAGGTGTATGTTATGGTGTGTATACAAAAATGCTAAGGAGCAGTGCTCAAGGGAGCAGAACAATGCCTTGTCAGGCATCAGTGCCACTGTTGATACTGTTCCTCCTCTATAAAATATCTCCAACTCCTGGTAGTTATCTTTTAACACCTGGCTCATGTTATGTTATCTCTGAAAACTGTCTCCACTATGCGAAGTTAAAGCAATCTTAACTTTTTTTTAATGCTCGGCTCCTGATATATTGTGGATGATCTAAAATGCCTGTTGATTCAATGAACTGACATAAAGAGATTTTTACATGCTCAAAGTAGACTTTCTGAGCTGTTCTGAGAGGCTCTCTGCTTTCAATGCCCCAGAAACTTTCCTTTTGTCTATCTGAAGAGATAGGGACCTTCCAAAGGAGTGGATAATCTACCCAGATGGTTCTATCCTTTACTTACTTGAAAGTCACTGAAGGGAGACTTTTCAAGCAATATATTTCCCAAAGTATATTCTAAGAACTATCTCTACCTCCCTGACCCTAGAAGCTCTTCATAAAGGGTTCTGTGGTCAAATAAAATTGTAAAATGCTGCAAAATATATGTCTTTCTTAGAGATTCATGGTGCTTTTTGGCATATTAAGTGTTCTGTACAGTCCTGCAGAAAGGAAGCCCATTTAATTTACTTCCAGAATTATATAACCACAAACATTTTTATGAATTATATATATGAATATATGCATATATATATTTATATATATAATAGAATATAAAATGTAATATATATTATGGAATATATATATATATACACATATATATTCTGCAGAGCACACTATGAAATGCTGTTAACAGAAGATTCTGAATGATTGAGATTTAACTACCCAAACCTCACAGGTAAGATTGGTATGTATGGGATAACCCACAAATTAAACATAGTTGTGTGGTTACAACAAAGACATTAAATAACTATATTTGGAGGTTCAGGGACAAACCTACTAATTACAAAATAGATTCTGAGTATACTGTAAATTGGTGCCAAGCTCAAAATTTTGGATCCCAGTCCATTTCCCAATTTTAGTGATGATAGCTTTAACGTTATCATCTGTCAGTCACTTTGATTACTGGCGGGTATTCTTTCTACTTAGGAATATGATCTTTCTCTATGCAGGCTAAAGGCACATGTGTTGCAATGGCCTGAACTTGCTCAAGTCAGATTTGGTTCAGCCTGTCTTTGGCTAAATGAGGCACCAGGCAGGAAGAAGAAAGTAAGGTCAAGGCTATTTGTTATTAAATGTTTTAACATGATTTCCAGGCCATTACTTGGTTTCTGTCTTGGGTCTTGCTCTAACTGGATACCAGATAAACCAGAACAAGTGGTTTTCTCCTTCTCTGTTTAAAACAGCGTGGTTGATTATATCAGATTAATTGTTGCTTCTGTTTTCATGTGTACCATTTGACTGATTGGCTTATACTGATTGACAAACCATCTGCAGACACAGCTCTAATCTCTATTTTTATTTTGTTAGGATGTACTTTTGAAATCTGATCTTTTCAGGGCTTATGTTTTATCAACATAGAAGACTGGTTTCTTGATTTCTTGCCTCTGCGATATTGTGGTTTGTGTAGCCAGGAAGCTAACCATTATCTGTAGGAAGAAATATTAATTTGTTTCTCAACTGAATAAGAAGTTGCTAATGTAATTAGGAGTAGTTTGTAGAGTCCTGAATACTCCCATAGGCTATAATGGATTTCTAGGAGGTCAGGGAAAACATGATGAAGGGTTGTATTAAGATGTATGATTCCCTCTCAGCTAAGGTTCTTTTGATTCCTTAGCAGCTGCAGTAGTTGTGGTATGTTGAAAAAAGTGACCAAATTATCAATTTCTATAATCAAGTCACATATTGACCTTAATGCTTAAAGATTATGGATGTATTAAAACTGGAGTTCAAATCTCTGGTTCATTTGCCTACTCAGTAGATACGTGGTCTAGCCTTAAATTCATTTCTGTAAAGCACAAAACATGATGCTTCTGTTAGTAATGCAGAACTTTAACAATAGACTTACAGCTTTTTGCTGTTGTACACAGGCATACAGCTGGTCCTTACACCATTTTCATGCTTCACCTATTGGCATCTCTAGTCTCTGTTTTGTCCACATCCAAGATCTGTGCCATCAAATATTCACTATTGCCTGAAGATAAATACCTAAGGGATAACTGTAGCCTTTAGTATTATTTATGTTAGTTTGTTAGGCCAATTTTTAATTGGATGAATTTATTTGTGTTTCTGTCTATATCTTTCCATTACCAACTACTTGCACCAGGAATTTTAGGCCGCAGAATAACAAAAAAAGAAGTTTGAGCTGATTCCAAAATTACCTATAGCTTTTAAAGCTAGAACAGGAGATTTAAGAAATGTTTTAAACCATAGATGGTAGAATAGGAAAATGAGAGCACAAAGGATATTTTAACCACTGCTAAGTATTCCAGGAAAGACCTGTCCCTTCTATCTTGCTATACGGAATAACTGGGTGCTGCAAGCACAAAGGCAATTTCAGGAAACATAGGAAGGAAGACAAGGTGGATTTAACCTTGGAAATGTTGAATGCTTTTCCCAAGGTCTTTACTGGGCCTATGTAGCCATTTTATCTTTCCCTCTATCGTCTCTGCCCCCTCAAGCCACATCTGGTCTTACTTATATTCTCTAACCTCCAGCTCTCTAAGAACCAACCTCTATCTCCTCCTAGTGTTGTGACCCTGTCAGTCAATATTGAGTTGAAGAGAAAATGCTACCTGGCTATAAATTATGCCTCAAGAGGGAGGTCATTTATCATTGACCTTCCCTTGAGAAAATCAAGGCTGGAAAAGAGATGTTTGCTTTACCAAAAGTTCCACCCTCTCCCCACCCCCTGCAACAGATTAGATTCCAGGAGACAGGCTTTAAGAGAATTGGCTTGCACGTTAAATTGAAAAAAGCAAAAATGGGAAGCCAGGCTGGGCACTGTGAAAGGGGAAAGTTTGAAAACTACCTTGCCATATGTAAAATATACTTCAAGGTTTCTCACACTGAGGTAGATTTTGTATTTTAGAAGAGGGCTTATAGAACACAGCAAATATATTTCAGGAAAGGAAAAGACTAAGTGTAGCCTGGTTATTGGATATTTCTTAAGTAAATTATCATCTTAAGAGTTTTAATTATTTTTATTTTTTGTTAATCCTCACCAGAGGATATTTTCCCCATTTATTTATTTTTTTAGAGAAAGTGGAAGTGAAGGGAAAAGACACACAGAGAGAAACATCCATGTGGGAGAGACATATCAATTGGTTGCCTCCTGCAAATACCCCTTCTGGGCAGAGGGTCAACCCTGCAACCAAGATATGTACCCTTAATTGGAATCATACCCACGACCTTTCAGTCTGAGGGCCAAAGCTCTAATCACTGAGAAACTGGCTAGGGAAAAAGTTTATTGTTGATGAAACACTCCTGGTTCTGAGTAGTGTTAGAGGTGGGTTTGGGCCATTTTAATAAAAAGTTTTGGCATATTATTCCAGTCTTCCACACTGATGAGTCTGTTGATATCCAACAATCAGTACGTATATGAAAAGAGAGCTAGATTGGAATTTAAAGACTTGAGTTCCAGTCTTTACTCTGTTCTCCACTAGCTATGTGATGTGGAGCCAATCACATCTCTTCTCCAGTCCTTAGGTTTGTAGATAAGTGCATGACCTTTAAGAGTATTATGCTAAATTAAATAAGGCAGTCAGAGAAAGACAAATATCACATGATCTCACTTATATGTGGAATCTAATGAACAAAATAAATTCACTAACAAAATATATCCAGAGGGTGGGTGCATGGAACAGACTGACGAATCTTAGAGAGAATGGGTGTGGGGGACCAGAAGAAATAAACCAAAGAACTTACATACATATATGCATAGCTCATGGACACAGACAATAGTGTGATAAGGGCCTGATGTGGGACAGTAACTGTGTGGAGGAGTGCAAAAGTAGGGAAAATGGGGACATCCTTAATACTGTCAACAATAAAATATATATATTCAAAAAAAGAGTACTTCTAGCTCCATAATAACAGAGTATTTATCTCACAGTATTGCTTCTGTCTAGATATTTTTAACCAAGCCATTACTCTTCTCAATACCCTCCACCTTTCTATGTTGCTAGGATCTCCAATATGATGTAGTTCTTACCATAATGGATACACATTGTATTCTAGAATGGTCCCTAAGTGGTATTTGCACAGTCCATATATTCAGTTTTTCCTTGCCACCTGTGTTGACGTGACCAAAGAATATTTTTAAACTTGTAATTTTGATTTGACCTTCTTTTCTTTCCAATGTGGATGATATGAGTAGAGAGTGAAGGAATCATTTTTTAAAAAGCAATATAAAATCCAGCCTGCTAAAATTGTGACAAGTACTTGACAGAGCCATTATTAAGGCATCTCCACCACAGTGGTGCTATTTTAGGTGCTGAGAAGAATTGTTGCCAAAGTAGGAGGTTAGCATCAGAGTTATTTCTTGAGGATTAAATAGGGATTTATTCAGAGATTCAGACTGTTCCATTACCAACCTCTGAAGTAAATAGTTTCTTGTTCTTAGTTTTTAATTTTAATCTTTGTCATTATTGTCATTCCCTCAAAGTGGCAGAAAAAGCATTGTATCCAAATACAGCTTTTAAAAAATCTTTATTGTTTAGAATATTACAGATGCCCTACTCCCCCTCATTACCCCCCTCCACCTGTTCCCACCCCACCCCTTCACCACTCTAGTGTCTGTGTCCATAAGAAGATATTTGGTCAATTCCCCTGCTTCCCATCCCCCTGCCCCGCCCGCTTCTCTCTGAGATTCATCAATCTGTCCCATGCTTCCATGATTCTAATTCTATTTTCCACTAGTTTATTTTGTTCATTAAACGTTTTTATTTTGATTTTTAGATTAAAAATAGCTTTATTGAGATACTTTTGGCCCAGTGCATGAATTCATACACATCAAAAGGAAATTAATTAGAAGAAATATTTTAATATTGCTATTCACCCTTTCTCTATAATGGAAGTGTCAAACAAATTCATGACTGACAATGACAAATGGAAACACACGCCTGTGATTGGTACCAGTGAGAGCTTTATATGTATTGTGCATGAGCGAGTCAATTAGCCTTTTATAGATGTAGAATAAACTTGCTTAATTAGACACCTGCTTTCTGATGTAGCTAAACTTTTTCTAGCCCAGTGAAGCACCCCAACTTCTCTTTCAGGTAATCGTCAGCAACACAGCAGTAAATATGAACTTGAAGCAGATTATTATTGTAGATCACTCAGGGAGAACAAAGGGTAAAATATTTAACTGCAGCAGTGTTTGACTACTAGTATATTCTGTGCAGTGAGAAAATCTAGTCATTTTCAAGGTCCACCATTTATTACCTCTTTTAAGTTGGGTCAAGTTTCTAAACTTTCTAAATCTCCATTTTCTGGCTGATGAAAAAAAAAAAAGGATTCTACCACGTCTCCTATCTACCTACTCCAGGACTTCTGTCTGTGAGGATCAAATGAGATGAGGCATGGGCAAAAGCTTCGCAGACATTTGGTTTAAGTGTGAAATGTTTCCACCTGGCTATAAAGCAAGTCATGTTCTTGGGCTGAAGAAACTGCAAGGAGGCTGGTCGTTGCTAGAGGAAGTCAGGCATGGCTACATGAAGTTATTACCAGATGCCCATGGCAACCTGTTTTGAGCTGGGCTCAGCTGAGCTGTGGGCCGCATTTTGCACTATGGCAGTGTAGGCTGCAATTTGGTGGGCTGTGGGTGATGTTGGGATGATGGTGGGGCTGTCTCCCACTTGGGGGAAGCCGAGTATTGCTGTGTTGGCACCAGGTCTGTGCTGCTGTTTTTCTGTAAATGGCCAATGTGCATCATGGCAACTCTTGTGTTCCCTGGTGGTCAGTGCATGTCATAGTGACTGGTAGGACAGGTGGAGGGACACTTAGCGTATTAGCCATATATATATATATATATATATATATATATATATATATATACACACACACACACACACACACACACACACACACACACACATACATATACATACTAGGGGCCCGTTGCACAAAATTTGTGCACTGGGTGTGGGTGATCCCTCAGCCCAACCTGCCCCTTACACATACTGGGAGTCCACAGGGGATATCCTACTGACCACTCACTCCCAGCCTGTCCAAGGCCTAAAGCCTCTGGCCAAGGCTTTAGGCCTTGGGCACCCAGCTAACGCCCTGCAAGGGGGCCGATGGCTAGCTCCACCCCAACCCTGCCCCCCACCCCTCGGCCCGGGCCTTCACTCCAGCCAGCGCATGCCCGGCTAGCCTGGGCCTCAGCCCTGACCCTAGCCCAGGCCTTCTCCCTGGCCAGCTCCCGCTGGAAGCCTCGGCCCTGCCCCCCATGGCCCTGGCTGCCTCAGCCCCACCCTCCCAGCCCTGGCAGCCACGGCCCTGCCCCCTTGGCCCTGGCTGCCTCAGCACCCCACCATAGCCCTGGCTGCCTCAGCCCCACCCCTGACCCTGGCCACTTTGCCCCACCCCCCAGCCCAGGCCATGTGCTTGCTGGCCTGCTCCTGATTGGGTGGTGGGCGTGGCTTGACAGGAGGTATGGTCAACTTGCATATTACTATTTTATTAGATAGGACTAGTGACCCGATGCACGAAATCGTGCATGGTGGGGGGTTCCCTCAGCCCAGCCTGCCCCCTCTCACAGACTGGGAGCCCTTTGTGGGAGGTGACCGGGCTGATCAAGGGAAGGCACCAGCCCCATTAGCTCGCTGCTGCAGCCACTGCCAGCCACTGCTGCTGCCAAGGTGTTTTCATCAACATGGACTCTAGTCCCTTCACTGTGAAAAAATAACAACTTTATTTTGGCATTTTAAAGATGTGTCTTTCATAGGATATGGCATTTCTTTATTTTTTTTTTAATCCTCACCTGAGGATATGTTTCCATTGATTTTTCAAGAGTGTGGAAGAGAGAGGGAGATTGATTTTTCAAGAGTGTGGAAGAGAGAGGGAGAGACAGAGAGAAACATCAATGCGAGAGGGACACTGATTGGTTGCTGGCTGCATGAGCCCTGCCCTGGGCCCTGGCCAGGGAGGAGCCTGTAACCTAGGTACATGGCCTTGATCAGAATTGAACCTGGACCCTGTGGTCAGCAGGTCGAGGCTCTATCTACTAAGCCAAACCAGCTAGGGTAGGATAGGACATTTCTTAGTCCCTCCAGCAGTGGACCTTAATTTTTTCCCCAGGAGTGTGGTGGAAAAACCCTAGATCACCTTTTTGGGTTATTATAACCCAAGTTACCAAGAACGCTGCAAGTGGCAGCATACATGGAGCTTAGCCAATGAAAAGGTATTTACTGTTGAACTGGTTTGGCTCAGTGGACAGACCATGGGCGTGCAGACTGAAGGGTCCCAGGTTTGATTCCTGTTAAGGGTATGTACCTTGGTTGGAGGCATATCCCCAGTGGGGAATGTGCAGGAGGCAGCTGATCAATGTTTCTCTCTCATTGATGTTTTCCATCGTCTATCCCTCTCCCCTCTTCTCTGTAAAAAATAAATAAAATATATTTTTAAAAAACATGGTGTTTCTCTGTAGCTCATGCAGCCCCTGCGTTGTATCCTCTGGGCTAGGGGAGTGTCCCCTCCACCCAGTGGTGGCTGCCGGGGTCTTCGCACATCCCAGAGACCAGCAGCCAGCGCCCCCCCCCCCCAGATCATGGGCGCTGGGCTGGGAGTAATGTGGGGACCCCTGGGCCACATGCAGCGGCGACAACCAGGGTCCCCCCATTCCCAAGAGGCCAGCAGCCAGACCCCCCTTCATGGGTTCAGGTCTGGAGGCATGGACCCGAATATCCCCATCTTTGAATGCCCTGGAGACCAACAGCCAAACCCCTGTCGTGGGTTTCAGGCAGGGGGCATGGACTCAAACCGCAGGTTGGCACCAGAGCATGCACAAGTGGCTGAGCCCATAGTCCCAGAGTGGCCAGGGGATGTTCTGAGACCCCTGCTGCTCAGGGCCTAAGTGTGGGCCTATAGGCTAGGAGTGGCCTGGGTCCTGAGGATATTCCCAAGACCCAGGCTGCTTGGAACCTGCATATGCAAATTAACCACTATCTTGTTTGGGTTAATTTGTGTACTCCTGATTGGTTGGTGGGCGTGGCTTGTGGGTGTAGTAGAGGTACTGTCAATTTGTATGTTTTCTTTTTATTAGATAAGTTAGATGTCCCCCATATCATACAATTGACACATTTTAAGTGTACTATTATTAGATTTAATATATTTAGAGTTGTCCATCAATCAGCACAACAAATTTTATAATATTTTCATCACCACAAAAATAAACTCTATACCCTTTAGACATCATATTCCAATCCCACCAGTGACTAAGCAATTATTTATCTATTTTCTGCCTCTACAGATTTGCCCATTCTGGACATTAAAAATTAATCCAGGTGTAATCAACAATATATGAAACATGCTGGCTGGCTTCTTAACTTAGTATGTTTTGAGGATTTATCATGTTATAGCATAGTAATACTTTATTTCTTTTCATGACTGAATAATATTCTATTATACAGATATTTCACATTTTATTTATTCATTCATCAGTTGATGGATATTTGGGTTGTTTTTACCCTTTTGCTATTATGAATAATGCTGCCATGAATATTCATGTTTTGATTTTTATGTGGACATATGTCTTCATTTATGTGGAATGGTATTTACCAATGGTTTTCACTGGGTTTTATCTTATGTGCATGTTTAAAAATTTAAGAAACTGCTGAACTGTTTTCTATACTGGCTGCTATATGTTATATCTCTATCAGCAATATATGAGGATTCCACTTCCTCCACATCATCAACACGTGTTATTATTTATCTTTTTATTTAGTAATCCTAGTGGGTGTGAATTGGTATCACATTGTGGTTTTATTGGCATTTCCCTAATGACTAATAATATAGAATATATTTTCACATACTTATTGGAAATTGTATATCCTTGTTGGAAAAAAAAAGTATATTTAGATCATTTACCTATTTAATTTTTTTTATTTTTTGAAATGATATTTTTATTTTCAATTACAGTTGGCATACATTATTATGTTAGTTTCATGTGTATACACTAGTGATTAGACATTACATAAATTACTAAGTGCTTATCCTAATAAGTCTCACACTTATCTGGTATTATACATAGTTATTACAATACTAGGGGCCCTGTGCACAAAATTTGTGCACTGGGGGTGAGTGGTCCCTCAGCCCAACCTGCCCCCTTTCACATACTGGGATCCCTCAGGGGATGTCCTACTGACAGTTCACCCTCGACCTGCCCGAAAGTCTGAAAACCTCTGGACAAGGCTTTAGGCCTTGGGCACCCAGCAATCACCCTGTGAGGGGACTGATCACTGGCTCTGCCCAAGCCCAAGCTTGGCCGAGGCTTTCCAGCCTTGGGCACCCAGCGATTGCCCTGCGATAAGCGGATCGCTGGCTCCGCCCAAGCCTTGGCCTGCAGCAGCCATCTTGGTTGGGAGTTAATTTGCATGTTGCTCCTGATTGGATGGTGGGCGTGGCTGGTGAGTGTAGCAGGTGCACAGTCAATTTGCATATTATTCTTTTATTAGATAAGATTATTGACTATATTCCCTATGCTGTATTTTACATCTCCATGACTATTTTGTAACTACCAATTTGTACTACATAATCCCTTTATAATTTTCAATCATCCCCCTAACTCCCTCCCATCTGGCAACTATCAAAATGTTCTATCTGTGAGTTCATTTCTCAATGTTTATTTATGGTGTTTTTTAGATTCCACATATAAGCAAAACTATCTGGTATTTGTCTTTTCTCTGTTTGACTTATTTCACCCAGCACTATACCCTCTAGGTACAACCATATTTTTCCAGATGGCAAGATTTCATTTATCATTTATGGCTGAGTCATATTCCATTGCATACATATACCACTTCTTTTGTTGTTGTTAATTCTTACCCAAGGTTATTTTTTTCATTGATTTTTCTTATGAACAGTGGAAGGGAGAAAGGAGGGGGAGGGGAAGAGAGAGAGAAAAAATCAATGTGAGAGAGACACATCAATTGTCTCCCACATGTGCCCTGACTGGAGGTAGGGGTCAAATCACAATCCAGGTATATGCTCTTTACCAAGAAGCAAACCCATGTCCACTCAGTGTGTGTGCCAAGACTCTAACCACTGAGAATATCGACCAGGTCACACCACTTCTTCTTTATCCATTCACATATTGATGGACACTTAGTTTGCTTCTATATCCTGGCTATTGTAAATAATGCTGCAATGAACATAAGGAATATTCTGTCTTTTCAAATGAGTGTTTTGGGTTCTTTCCACTAAATACCCCAAAGTGGAATTTCTGGGTTCTTCTTTTTCTCTTGATATAAACTTCGATTTAAAGTATATTTTGTCTGGTATAACTATTGCTACCCCAGCTTTTGTTGTTTATATTTTTGTGAAATATCTTTTTCCATCTTTTTACTTTCAGTCAGTGTGTGTTTTTAGATCTGAAGGGTGTCTCTTATAGACAACATATGTAAGGGTCTTGTTTTCTATCCAGTCATCCAACCTGTAACTTTTGATGAGAACATTTAATCAATTTCCATTTAAATTTATTGTTGATAGCTATGTCGTTATTGCCATTGTATTCTTCATACTTTTATATGTTTTTTTACTTCTTAAAGAAGTCCCTTTAACATTTTTGTAATACTGGTTTAGTGGTGATAAACTCCTTTAGTTCTGTCTTGTCTGGGAAGTTCTTTATCTGTCCTCTGATTCTAAATGATAGCTTTGCTGGGTAGAGTAATCTTGGTTGTAGGTCCTTGCTTTTCATCACTTTGAATATTTTGTGCCAATCTCTTTTGCCTTGCAATGTTTCTGTTGAGAAATCAGCTGACCCTCTGATCAGAGTTCCTTTGGGGGTAACTAACTTCTTTCTCTTTATACTTTTAAGATACTCTCTTTGTTTTTAACCTTTGTGTTTTATTTATGATGTGTCATGGTATGGACCTCTTTGGGTTCATCTTGTTTGAGACTCTCTCTACTTCCTTTGTCAGGCGAGAGAAGGTTTTTGTTATTATTTCTTCAAATAGGTTTTCAATTGTTTTGCTCTTTCTCTTCTCCTTTTTGTACCCTTATGATGTGAATGTTGGAGCACTCGGTGTTGTCCCAGAGGGCCCTTAAACTATCATAATTTTAAAATATTTTTTTGCTTTTTGCTATCAATTGTCTGTTCTCTGCTACTTTATCTTCCAAATTGCTGATTTAATTCTCTGTTTCATTTAATCAACTGCTGATTCCTTCTAATGTATTTTTCATTTTAGTTAGTGTTCTGGTATTCTTCATTTCTGACTGGTTCATTTTTATGTGACGTGTCTCATTTTTATGTTTACTATCTCTGTTGAAGTTCCCACTGAGATTATCGAGCATCCTTATAACCAGTGTTTTAAATTCTGCTTCTGGTAGATTGCTTGTCTCTATTTAATTGAATTATTATTTTCTGGAGTTTTGTTCCTTTATTTGTGACATTTCTCTTTGTCTTTTCATTTTGACGTCCTTCCTGTGTTTGTCTGATATATTAAGCAGAACTGCTATGTCTTCCCATCTTGATAGAATGGCCTGATGTAACAGGTATCCTGTAGGGCCCAGTGTCACAGTTTCTTTGGTAGTCTGAGCAGGGTTCTCCATATGTGTCACTTTGTAATTTGTGTGTGTTTTCCTGTTGTAGTTGAGTGTTTATTGCTGTTAGCATACCAGTGGGATGGAGTGACCCTCCTCCTGATTTGTTGTGAAGACTAGCTGTAACTAAGCCAAATAATTGATGTGTAGAGGCTGGCCCTATGTAGCAGGATTCACTTTAGCAGGGCTCTGGTGCCTTCCCAGTCTGCCCTTTAAGTATGTTGTTTATGGAGGTGATTGGGTATGCTCTTATGTGATCTGAAGCTGGCCACCAGGTACATCATTCCTGAGTCCTCTTGGGATGTGCAGGCCAAGGTCAGCCACTGCCTTACCCTGCTTGGGGCCACATTGTATGAGCTACAAAGTGATCTTCAGATTCTTGCCACTTGTGCTTGGTTTGGAGGTGGCTGGGAGAGGCTACGATTTGAACTGAGGCTGGCTGCCACTAATGCAGGGTTTGTGGTTGGTTAACAAGAGGTGTGGACAGGCCAAGGTCAGATACTGTTTGTTTGTGATTTCTGAGCCTTTGAGAGATTTTAGGAAAGTCCACAGCATGGCCCCTGTCAGGCCCTTTGTATGGAAAAACCACTGGAAGCATCTTTGGTGAGCCTGCAAGTTTGGTGAGGCAGGTTCTCTGGGAATCACTAGGGTGGAGCAAAGAGTGTAGGCCAGGTTGATGGAGACTCAGATATGGTGCCCACCCACACCTGCAGAGGAAGGGCTCCTCAAGGGAACAATGGCTTATTCCAGCACTTTTGTCTAGGAGAAAGCTGCCCTCCAGCCATTGCCCTGAAACCAGGGGATTCATTTATTTCCTGTATGATCCTGGTGCCTTTTGAACTGTTGCCTCAGTGCTGGAGCTCAGAGTGAGTGAGTCTGTTAATAAGAAAGCTTATGTGTGGGCCCTTTAAATGGACTGCCTAGAACTATAGTAGCCCTCCTTTCATTAGGATAGACTCTGCACTGGTTTTCACAACTAGAAGTTACTCTCCTGGGCTGGGTAGCCTTGTGTGAATCTGGGATATCTCACTCCTCAAGAGTAGCTCTGCAGCTGAGATATCTCTCTTTAGTTTAGACTGCCACATGTGTGTGTTTAACCAGCCCCCTTTGCATCTCTGCTATTCTATTGTCTTCTTATTATTGAGTTATAACAAGCATTTTATCACATACTAGGGGCCCAGTGCACGAAATTCGTGAACTAGGGGTGGGTGGTCCCTCAACCCAACCTGCTGTCTCTCACATACTGGGAGCCCTCAGGGGATGTCCAACTGATGGCTCACCCCCAGCCTTGGGCACCTAGCCAACTCCCTGCTCAGCTCAGCCCCGGCTGCCTGTGACCACCCAGCCCTGGGGGCTGGGCGCTCCCTGCCACCATCACCACCACAGCTGCTGCTGCCACAGCTTCCCCTCACAGTGCCCGGGGCTGGGTGACCATCACCACCACCATTTCATCTCTCTACCCCCGGGGCCCAGTGCTTGCCCCCCCCCCCGCTCCTGATTGGCTGGTAGCATAGCCAATCAGGAATGAAGGTTTGGTCAAATTTGCATGTTTCTCATTTATTATATAGGATTCTCCCAAGCTATAGCGTGTCTTTTCATTTTCTATAGCTGTCTTAACTTTTCTAGAGCAATTTAATTTTATTTTGATGAAGTCCAATTTATTATCCTATCTAATAAAAGGGTAATATGCAAATTTGATGGTACCTTTGCCACACCCACAAGCCACACCCACCAAACAATCAGGAGCAGATTATGCAAATAAACCCCAACCAAGATGGCTGCCACCACTGAGAGCAGGAGTAAGGCTTGGGATTCCCCGGCAACAGAGGAAGGCAAGCTTTCCGCTTGCCGTTGCCTGCCTAAGCCTCTACTCAATGTTATAACGTTTCAATTATAAAAGATACAGAAATGGCCGCAGCCACTGAGCTGGAGAGAACAGAGGCTTGGTTTTCCCTGGCAACAGAGGAAGTCAAGCTTTCTGCCTGCCATTGCCAGCCAAGGCCTCCACTCTAGGCTACAATGTTTCAAACAGAAATGGCTACCGCCATGGAGGGAGCAGAAAGAAGGCTTAGCTCTGCTCCAGGCTACAAAATTTCAATTGTAGACATAGATTAATCCCAGATACCAGGGCCTCTGCTTGGGTCGCTGGGTGTGTGTGGCCAGCCTGCAAACCTCCACAGGCCCCTCGCCCAGGCCGCCCCTCGCCCAGGCCACCCCTCACCCCAAGGGAACTCCCACCCTGATCTGGGACACTCTTTAGGGAAAACCAGCTGGCCCCCACCCATGCACCAGGCCTCTATCCTATCTAATAAAAGAGTAATTTGCAGATTGACCATCCCTCCAACACAAAAGAAGGCTGCCCCCATGTGGTCAAAGATCCTGACCCCATGTGAACACAAGATGGCTACCACAAGATGCCCAGCAGGGGAGGGCTGTTGGGAGGTTCCAGGCCCTGCAAAGGAAGGCAGTTGTGGGTGATCAGGCCAGCAGGGGAGGGCAGTTGGGAGGGACCAGGCCTGCAAGGGAGGGCAGTTGGGGGTGATTAAGCCTACAGGGGAGGGCAGTTAGGAGTGACCAGGCTGGCAGAGGAAGGAAGTTGGGGGCAAACAGGTTGGCAGGGGAGCAGTTAGACATCAATTAGGCTGGCAGGGTAGTGGTTAGCAGATGATCAGGCTGGCAGGCAGAAGTGGTTAGGGGCATTCAGGGAGGCAGGCAGATGAGCAATTTGGAGCCAGCAGTCCTGGATTTTGAGAAGGATGTCCAACTGCCCGTTTAGGCCCAATCCTAGGGATTGGGCCTAAACGGGCAGTTGGACATCCTTAGATGGGTCCCAGATTGTAGAGGGTGCAGGCTGGGCTAATGGACATCCCCTGCCGCTCCCCCCCCCCCCCGCCATGCACGAATTTCGTGCACCGGGCCTCTAGTCCTATATAATAAAAGGGTAATATGCAAATTGACCCTCATCATAGAAAGGCCAGTCACCATGACAAAAACTGACCACCAGGGGCCAGATGCTCAATTCAGGAGCTGCTCCCTAGTGGTCAGTGAGCTATCCAGGGAAGCTCAGCCACAAGCCAGACTGAGGGATGTGAGAGTAGTGGCAGTGGTGGGATCCTCTCCTGCTTCTGTGGCAGCACTAAGATGTCCAACTGCAGCTTAGGCATGCTTTCCAGCAGTGAGCGGGCCTAAGCCACAGCAGGACATCCCCTGAGGACTCGTGGGCTTCCAGAGGGATGTCTGACAGCCAGCTTAGGCTAAATCCCCTGGGGAGCAGGCCTAAGCCAGCAGGTGGACATCCCCGAAGGGGTCCCATACTGTGAGAGGGAGCAGGCCAGGCTGAGGGATCCCCCCCCCCAAGTGCACAAATGTTCATGCACTGGGCCTCCAGTTTTTCTTATGCATTGGTATCAGAAGATTCTCTTTTATAGATGCTCGGAAAAAGTTGCCCATTCCAAGGCTAAAGCAGTGCGGTCGGCTAAGCCTCATTAAGTAAGAAAAATCAAGGGGGCTTGATAAGAGAAATTAAAAGTAACTAGTATACCTTGGCAGAGTCCCCACCCCTGTGCTCTAGACTCTGAATGTCTCACCCTAGACCTATCCAAATTGGCTTGTCCCAGGTTCTATTTCTCCAAGCTGGTGCCAAGCAGGATGGGTGCAGGACCATAGGGAGATGCACTGAAGTGCTTACATAACTTATCTTTTTTAGTAATAGCTTATTGGGATATAAGTCACACACCATATACTTCATTCATTCTAAGTACACAATTCAATGATTGTTACATTTATAGATTTATTCAGTCATCACCACAGTGAAATTTAAAACATTTTCTTCACCTCAAAAAGAAATCCCATACTATTTAGTTACTAACCTCGCTTACTTCCCATCCCCCCTAGCCTTAAGAACCATTATTCTACTTTCTGTACTTCATATTAATGAATCATACAATATGTAGTATTGTGTGACTGGCTTCTTTCAGTTAGAATAATGTTTCCAATGCTAATCCTTATTGTATTATGTATTTGGTCTTCATTCCTTTTTATGGATAAATAATATTCCATTGTATAAATGTGCCATATTTTATTTGTACATTCATTGGTTGATGGACATTTGAGTTTTTTCCATCTTTTGGCTATCATTAATAACTAGAATAACTAGAATTTCATGCATGAAATTCGTGCATGAGAGGGAGGGGTGTCCTTCAGCTCAGCCTGCACCCTCTCCAAACTGGGACCACTCGAGTATGTCCAACTTCCCGTTTGGGTCTAAATGGGTAGTTGGACATCCATCTCACAATCCAGGACAGCTAGCTTCCAACTGCTCACAGGCCTGCCTTCCTGATTGCCCTTAACTGCTTTTGCCTGCCAGCTAAATCAGCCCCTAACCACTTCACAACCAGTCTGATTGATGCATAACTGCTCCCCTGTCAGCCTATTTGCCCCTAACTACCCTCCCCTACCAGCTTGTCCCCCGCCAACTGCTCTCCCCTGCAGGCCTGGGTCCCCTCCAACTGCCCTTACCTGCAGGCCCAGTCACCCCCAACTTCCCTCCTCTACTGGCCTGATTGCCCCCAACTGCCCTCCCCTGCAAGCCTGGTCCCTCCCAACTGCCCTGCCCTGCTGGCCATCTTGTGGTGGCCATCTTGTGTCCACATGGGGCAGCCATCTTGTGTGTTGGAGTGATGGTCAATTTGCATATTACTCTTTTATTAGATAGGGTAGAGACCGGGTGCATGGGTGAGGGCTGGCTGGTTTGCCTAAAGGTTGTCCTGGATTAGGGTTTGGGTTCCCTTGTGGCATGGGGGGCCTGAGTGAGTGTCCTATGGTGGTTTGCAGGCCCACCACACTCCCCTTGACCCAAGCAGTGGCCCTGATATCTGGGATTTATTTGTCTTCTATAATTGAAACTTTGTAGCTTTGAGTGGATGCCAGGCAGGCCAGGGTGGGCAGAAATCCTAGCTTCCTCTATCGCTGGGGAAACCCAAACCTTCTGCTTGCTCCGTAGCTGCATCCATTTTTGTTGGGATTTATTTATCTTCCATAATTGAAACTTTGTATCCTTGAGTGGAGGCCAAGGCAGGCCAGGAAGTTTGGCTTCCTCCATCGCTAAGGGCAACCCAAGCCTCCTGCTCTCTCCAGCCCCGTGGCTCCTGCCATTTTTGTTAGGATTTCTTTTTCTTCTATAATTGAAACTTTGTAGCCTTGAATAGAGTCCAGGACCAGCCAGAGTGTGCACCAAGCTTGGCTTCCTCCATTGCTGGGGAAACCCAAACCTCCTGCTCCTTCTGTGGCTGCAGCCCTCTTGGTTGGGTTAATTTACATACTCGCTCCTGATTGGCTGGTAGTGTGGGTTGTGGGCATAGTGGAGGTATGGTCAATTTGCATATTACTCTTCTATTAGATAGGATGCCATTATTAACATTAATATATAAATTTTTAGGTGGGTGCATATTTTCATTTCTCTTGAGTATATACCTAGTAACAAAATTATTGGGAGATGGGATTTCTGCTGTCTCCTAACAAACTCACGTATCCCAACAGATGTTCTAGTCAAACAATTTCACAAATTTTTTCTGTATAGAGATTTGGCCCAGAGTTCTTACCTAAGCAACATAGAAGGAAACATGAAGGTAGTTTTAACGACTTTTTTTAAAGCTAGAAAAAATACAAAGAATCAATCTCCTTTTTAAAATGTAGTCCCACCCTGGCCCTTCTAACTCTCCAGAATCAAAGAAGTTTTCTAAACAGAAGGGACTTCTAGTACAAAGAGTCACAGATTTCCATAATCACCAATGTTCCTTAATTTTAAAAAAGGTGACAAAATATTTGACTTTGAGTGGTGGGCAAATGATGAAATATACATATTGTGTAACACAGAAACCCACATATGAAACCTATATAATCATGTTGACCAATGTCACTGCAATAAATTAAAATAAATAAATAAATATAAACAAATAAGGTATACACCCACCTGGCCAGTGGGGCTCAGTGAATGAGTATTAACTTATGAACCAGGAGGTCATGGTTCAATTCCTGGTCAGGGCAAATGCTCGGGTGATAGCTCAACACCTAGTAGGGGGTGTGTAGGAGGCAGCCAATCAAAGATTCTCTTTCATCATTGATGTTTCTATCTCTCTCTTTCTCCTTGCCTCTGAAATCAATATAAAAACATATTTTTAAAAGCTGTACATCTATCAGAATGGCTAACATCACTATATCAACAAACAATAAGTGTTGGCAAGGATGTGGAGAAAATGGAACCCACTGTTGGTGAGAATGCACATTGGTGGAGCCACTGTGGAAAGCAGTGTGGAGTTACCTCACAAAATTAAAAATGGAACTGCCTGATGATCCAGCGATTTCACTTCTGAGGATATATTCATAAAAACCCAGGCCACTAATTTGAAATAATATATACCCCTATGTTCATTGCAGCACTATTTTTAATAACCAAGATTTGAAAGCAGCTCAAGTGCCTATCAGTAGATGAATGGATAAAAAAGCTGTGTACATTCACACAATGGAATACTACTTGGCCATAAAAAGAAGGAAATCTTGCCATTTGCAACAGCATGGATAGACCTGAAGAGTATTATGCTACATGAAATAAGCCATCCAGAGAAATACAAGTACCATATTATTTCACTTATATGTAGAATCTAATGAACAAAATATTCGAACAAACTAGAAACAGATTCATAGATACAGAGAACAATCTGACATCTGTCAGAGGGGAGGAGGTTTAAGGGATTGGGTGAAGAAAGGTGAAGGGATTAAGCAAATAACAACAACAACAACAACAACAAACAAACAAACAAACAACAGCAACAACAACAACAAAACAACCCTTATAGATACAGACAACAGTATGGTGATTACTAGAGGGAAAGAGGTATAGTGGGAGGTAGAATAGGGTAAAGGGGATTAAATGGTGATGGAAGGAGACTTGACTTGGGGTGGTTAACAAAAATGCAATATATAGATGATGTATTATAGAACTGTATAGCCAAAACCTATATAATTTTATTAACCAATGCCACCCTAATAAATTTAATTTTGAAAAGGTATGCTAAAAAGGATTCCAGAGTTCCAGTCCATTTATTTTTCTTAAGATTTTAGAGTACTTTTATTCTTGGTGCCACAGACTCTTCCCTCTTCGGGTATTATGACATTAGCGCCTGAGGAAAAAAAAAACAGCTTGGGTTTAGAGAGCCACAACAGTTCTGTATTGTTATTCCAGTGGCCTACAACCAAGGCAATTCCCACTCTCACTCCAATGTAACAGTTTTTGTTGTCATGGATGGGGGAGAGGTGCTATTGACATCTAGCTGGTAGGGGAACTGGGATCCTGCTACACATCATACAATGCACAGAACATCCCCCCATAAAGATTTACTTGACCCAAAATGTCAATAGTGCTATGATTGAAATATTCTGCATTACAAGATAAAGCATAAGGCAGACATTGCAGTAAAGGAAGATGTAGAAGACAAGATCCAGGGACAACCTTGTAAAAACTGTTAAGGAGCTTGGATATTATTATGTAGGGATAGAAGCCACTGAAGGTTTTTAAGCCAAGAAATAATGCAATCATATTTACTGTTTGGGTAGTTCACTCTGTTGTTTTGGATTTGAGGAGGACAAAAACTGTAGAGTGATGAGGCAGAAGACTGTGTGATAGTCCAAGAAGGAACATAGAAAGATCTAAACCTTGGCAATGGTACTGGATATAGAAAAGAACAAAATAGATTCAAGAAATATTTGGGAGGTAGAAATTGGAGAGTTTAGGGCTTAATTGAATTTGGGGCTCTATTAGTTTTCTACTACTGTGTATAAATTACTAAAAACATAGCAGCTTAGAACAACATCCATTTATTATCTCACAGTTCTGTAGGTCAGAAGAGCAGCCTTGACTGGGTTTTCTGCTTAGGTCTCACAAAGTTGAAGTCAAGGTGTCAGAAAGGATAGATTCTTATCTGGAAGATATGAGGATGAATCTACTTTCAGCCTCATTCAGGATTCTTGGAAGAATTTAGTAACTTGGATCTGTAAGTCTGAGGTTACCATTGCCTCCCTGATTATCAGCTGGGAGCCATTTGCAGCTTTTAGAGTCTACACACATCCTTCTCACATAGTTCTCTCCATTTTCAAGCCAACAAGTGTACATTAAATTGTTCTTATGCTTAAGATATCTATATATCTCTCTCTATATTAGAGGTTTGGTGCATGAAATTCCTGCACAGGTGGGGTCCCTAGGCCTGGCTGGTGATCAGGGCCAATCAGGCTGATTGGAGCCTACTTGCTGGGGAAAGGGACAGAGAGACAGAGGTTGGCCACTGGCCCCGAGGAGGGAGCCAGCCCTTGGCCTCCCTATAAAGGGGCTATATCCACTGCCACACACCCCCAGTTCCCTGTCCCATCCCAGGACCCAAAGGCCTCTGAGGGCTTGGGAGAGGTTACTGTGTGAAGAAGAAACAGATGCCAGACATTGATGCCCACCCTCAGTGCCCTGCCACCATGTGGTTCCCCATCTCACCCCTTCCTATTTTCCTTGCTGCTGCACCACCACCAGGGCCTGCTGGATAGGGAGAGCGACAGGACCTGCCAGCCCAGGGGAGGGCTGGGGTGAGGGACTGCAGGAGGTTTTCTGGCTGGGGGCTGGGACCATGGGAGGTTGGCCACTGACCCTGAAGAGGAAACTGGCCCTCACCCCCCTGGGGCTGCATCTGCTACCACCCACACCCGATTTCCCATCACAGTCCAGGGGCCATGAGGAGGGACCACAGGAAGTTGGTCAGCTGGGGGAGGTTGGCCAGCCAGTTGAGGTTGGCTGTGGGAGCACACTGACCACCAGGAGGCAGCTACTGCATTGGTGGTCAGTGTGTGTCATAGCAACTGGTCGTTCTGGTCCCTTTGGTTTGTATATATACTAGTGGCCTGGTGCATGAAATTCATGCACAGAGTGTGTGTGGGGGTGTCCCTCAGCCTGGCCTGCATCCTCTCCAATCTGGGACCCCTCAGAGGATGTCTGACTGCCAGTTCTGGCCCAATCTCTGTGGCATCAGGCCTAAACTGGCAGTCAGACATTTCTCTCGCAATCTGGGACTGTTGGCTCCTAACTGCTCACCTGCCTGCCTGCCTGATCACCCTTAACCACTCTGCTTGTCAGCCTCCTCACCCCAACTACCCCCTGATGGCCTGCTCACCCCAACTGCCCTCCACTCAGCCTGCCTGCTTGCCCCAACTGTCCCCCCTGCTGGTCTGATCTCCCCCAATTCCCGTGCTGCCAGCCTGCATGCCCCCAATGGCCCCCCACTGCCAGCCTGCTAACCCCCAACTGCCCACTCTGTTGGCCTGCTTACCCTCAACTGCCCTCTCCTCCTGTCCTGATCGCCCCTAACCACCTCTGCCTTGGTCCCACCACCATGGCTTTATCTGGAAGAACATTCAGAAGGTCTCCTGGTCTAATTAGCATATTACCCATATATATTTTGATTTCATAGAGTAAGGGAGAGGGAAAGAGATAGAAACATCAATGATAAGAGAAAATCATCTATTGACTGCCTCCTGAATGCCCCCTATTGGGGAATGAGCCTGCAACTGGAGCATATGCCCTGACCAGGAATCGAATCATGACGTCCTGGCTCATAGATTGATGGTCAACCACTGAACACACCAGTTTGGCCCATGCTTAGAATCTATTTAACTCCCCCTTCTGCCACAAATCAGAGCAAAATTTCTGCTTTTAAAAGTCTCCTGTAATTAAATTTCTCACACCTGGATAATAATTTTTCCTTTGATTAACTTCTTATCAGCTGATAACCTTAATTACATCTGAAAAGTCCTCTGTTGCCATGTTTCATAAATAATCATAGGAATAATACATTTTCATAGGTACCTATCACACTCAGAGGAGGAGATGATATAAGGGCAAGGGCTAGTCTTAGAATTCTATCTACCACAGGTGATGGATGGGGAGGAATCAGATGACTCTGAAGTTTATGGCTGAGGTATATGAATGGATGGTAGGGCCATTCACTGAGATAGGAAAATCCAGAGCAAGTAGAGATGAGATATATTGAACTTGGGCTGCCTTGCTACATCTCAGTGAAATCTCCAGGAGGTAGGGGCATATATAGGTCTAGAACTCATAAAAGAAGTCTGGGCCGGAAGTACAGATTTTGATACTTCAACAATGGTAGTTAAAATTAGGCAGGTAGCTGAGATCACCAAAAGATTCATGTGACAAGTTGCTCCAGAAAGAGACCATCCTATCTAATAAAATAGTAATAAACAAATTGACCATTCCTCTGATCAAACACGCCCATCAGCCAATCAGGAGCAAATTATGCAAATAAACCCCAACCAAGATGGCTGCCACCACTGAGAGCAGGAGGGAGGCTTGGGTTTTTCCAGCCAAGCTTTCTGCCTGCCATTGCCGGCCTAGACCTCCACTCAATACTACAAAGTTTCAATTATAAAAGATACATAATCTGAACAGAAATGGCGGCAGCCACAGAGCTGGAGAGAGAAGAGGCTAGGGTTGCCAGGGCGATGGAGGAAGCCAAACTTCTGCATCCCTAGCCTAGGCCTCCACTCTAGGCTACAAAATTTCAAACAGAAATGGCTGTCGCCATGGAGCGAGCAAAAGGCTGGGCTCCATTCTAGGCTACAAAGTTTTAATTGTAGAACATAAATTAATCCCAGATCCCAGGGCCTCCACTTGGGTTGCTGGGGGCCATGGCCAGCCTGCAAACCACCATAGGCCCCTCGCCCAAGCCACCCCACACCCCAAGGGAACCCCCACCCTGATCTGGGACACCCTTCGGGGCAAACCATCCAGTCCCCACCCATGCACCAGGCCTCTATCCTATCTAATAAAAGAGTAATATGCAGATTGACCATCACTCCAACACACAAGAGGGCTGCCCCCATGTGGTCAAAGATCCTGTCCCCTTATGGACACAAGATGGCCACCACAAGATGGCCAGGAAGGGAGGGCCGTTGGAAGCTACCAGGCCTGTAAAAGAGGGCAGTTGTGGTCCATCAGGCCAGCAGGGGAGGGCAGTTGGGAAGGACCAGGCCTGCAAGGGAGGGCAGTTGGGGGTGATAAGCCTACAGGGGAGGGCAGTTAGGGGTGACCAGGCCGGCAGAGAAGGGAAGTTGGGGGCAAACAGGCTGGCAGGGGAGCAATTAGACATCAATTAGGCTGGCAGGGTAGTGGCTAGGGGGTTATCAGGCTGGCAGGCAGAAGCGGTTAAGAGCAATCAGGGAGGCAGGCAGGTGAGCAGTTAGTTTTGGAGCCAGCAGTCCTGGATTGTGAGAAGGATGTCCGACTGCCCGTTCAGGCCCGATCCTACTGGTATCGGGCCTCAATGGGCAGTCAGACATCCCTTGAGGGGTCCCAGATTAGAGAGGGTGCAGGCTGGGCTGAGCTACATCCCCTTCGCCCCTCCATGCATGATTTTCGTGCATGAACCTCTAGTATCCTATAATCTTTGTGCTCTTACTTCAGTTCTCCAAGTCTACCTGGATTGCAAAGTTTATGATTATTAAACAAAAACTAAACAAATGAACAAATGTTTGAGCCTGGACTATTGGAGAAGGGTGGTATGGTAACTTGAGGGGGGAAAGCAAAAGAAGTTTCATTTCAAGAGTTTAAGGGGGAGAGGGATACCTGGGCACACCTGTGTGCAGATGCAGAAAAATCAGTTTTTAGTACATGTGAGAAACTAAAAATCTAAATTTAAACCAAGATTTTGGGTTTAAAACATTTTACTAAATAATATAGTACCCCCTATTGTTTGCCTGCTGCCAGGGACAGGTGGGTTAGCCATGGAGAAATCTCAGCTCTCAGCTTCCCATCCTTTTCCAAAGGTTGGACAGGAGCATTTTTGAGTTTATGCCCTAAATAATCTGTAGGTGTTCTCTTACTCAAACTTGAAATTTAATTTCTCACTTTCTAGTTAAAGGAATATTTGCATTAAAGAGATAGGTAGGAAGAAGAGTCCAGGAATTGTTGAAAAGAATTATGAAGAACTAGATGAAAATGTGTCCAGAGAGTCTAAGAGAATAGTTTTGAGGTGGGAGTGTGTAGCTATGTCAAATGTGGCAGATAAGGTCTGTTTCATACGAAGATTTAGAATATTAAACCAGTCAAATTCAAATTATTTGAATAATCATTCTTTCTGGGAACAGGAGGTCAAATTCTCTGGTAGATGTGAGGGCAGGGGCTGGCTCAAGAAGACTATGAAAGACAACTAGGCAGATAGAATCATGACTGGGTCAACCTACAGAACGGAATGCTTCTTGGCAGATCTCATTCTTTATTTTCTTATGGCCTTGGTTTCTTGCTCTTGTGTTATATATGGTTGTTAAACTTTTCTTCTGATATAAATTGCCATTTGTGCATTTTAATATGCAGAGCTAGCCCTTTGTCCAATTGTACTCTGTCCTACCTTATAACTTAAAGCTCAATCCCCAGATAAGTCAATCCTTTTTAGATCTGATTTTTCTCAGAGCCTCTATCGCAGTTCATGGATTTAGTTCGGAAGGCTCTAATGAATCAATCCTTACTGTAATGTTAGCTCTTATCAGTTTATAACACATTTCCCAAGTTATGTTATATTTAATAATAGTCTAAACAAATGTTCTTTGGTCAAGTAAGTTTAGTAACATTACATAGAAGAAAGACTTATTGAAAAAAATGATTCTAATAAGCTCTCTGTAAAATAATCTTCTTGACTTGGTTTAGTCCAGTGTTCCTTCCCTAAACTTGAATATCAAACCTTAAAAAAACACCACACACACACACACACACACACCTAACTATGACTATATGGTAGAAGGTACTTTGGGAAACATTGGCTTCTACCTCAGGTATTTATTTGCATTTTATTATTTACTTATTTATTTTAAAAATCTTTATTGTTGAAAGTATTATATATGTCCTCTTATTTTTGGTCCCATTGACACTTTATAGCCTGCCCCTGACCCCAGACTCAGGCTTCCACAATCCTATTGTCTGTGTCCAAGGGTTATACATATATGCATATACATTCTTTGGTTGATCTCTTCTCTCCCACCCACTTACCTCCGCCTTCGCTTTGAGATTCGATAGTCTGTTCCATGCTTCTGTTTCTGGATCTATTTTGTTGCATTTTAATAAGAGAATCTTGAGAAGAAAGAAAAACCTTCATTGGGCAAAGGAATAATAAAGGAAAGAAAACAGATGTCATTATATTTTGACAGGGGTGATAAACTGAGGCAAGAGGGCCTTTGTAGATAGAGTAGCATCTATTATTTTGTGGTCAGGCTAAGGCTTGAGAGCATTAGTTTCTAATGTAGACTCTAGAGGGAAAAGGATGCCGAAACCGGTTTGGCTCAGTGGGTAGAGCGTCGGACTGTGGACTGAAGGGTCCTGGGTTCGATTCCGGCAAGGGCATGTACCTTGGTTGTGGGCACATCCCCGGTAGGGGGTGTGCAAGAGGCAGCTTATCGATGTCTCTCTCTCATCGATGTTTCTGACTTTCTATCCCTCTCCCTTCTGCTCTGTAACAAATCAATAAAATATATTTTTAAAAAATAGAGGGAAAAGGAGAAATTGCTCAAAAGGTGAGATTTTTCTAGATGTGTCAAGAGTCCCCCAAAATTGACTTTTGGCCATAGGCATTACAGTTTGGCTTCTCTAAAAACAGTGGTAAAGAGGCAGCAATACCAGTTCCATTGCCAGGTTTAGAACATTCATATTAGGTTTAGTCATATATAAATCAGCACTCTTTCCATACTGGAGAGTCTCACTGCAGGAATCAGAGACAGGTTTAGTAATTAGCCTAACTGCCATAACTAGTGCTTGCCATTTATGTAGACTGAACACTTTTTTATGTACATTGCACCAACTGCATGCTTCTCTAGCTGGCAACAATTTGGCAGGACCTAGGGATCAGAATGTCACCCAGCATAATAAAATCCCTTAAAACAGGTTTTAAGCCAGAGACCAATACCTTTTGAAGTCTCTTTGTGTCTGTCTATGTATATCTGTGCCCATTTCTTTTAAGTATTGGCAGTCTCATCTGATGAAGTTGTATATAAATATTTATATGACAAGGCATTTCTGGTCTTACTCACCAGAGACTTTACAGCCATGATAAAAATTCTCTCTGGCAGTCTTTCCTCCACAGTTTATTTAATAAGGCAGTTGATATGTGAACTTCCTCTTGCTGCTTGCAAAGAGGATGGAGCCTTGTTTGTTTGTAGTGTCAAGTATTTGGCTTGTCTCCTGGTGTGAATTGATGTTTGTGCTTTCCCAGAACTTCTCTGATTAAAAGAAGTGCAGGTTCTCTAGTGGGCCTTCCTACCCTTTAGATTTTGGATCTTCAGGAATAGCTGATACACATACAATTGCATTATAACTTTTGTGGGTCCTAGGCACTTTTGCCTTTGTATACCCTTTCCACCACTAAAATTAATAATTATCACCATGTTGCTATGAAGAGGAATATATTGATATTATATACATAAGCATTTTCTTCAAGCTAAAATTTCATTTTTTTCTGATTTTAAAATTAATTAAATCATTAATTTTTTGTGTATTGGTACATAAATGTATGGTGGGCCTTAGGCACTGTGCCTTCTGTACCTGATTAATAATCAATCCTGGATATACTGGGTTATCTGTTTTCTAGGTTGGTACTATGAGCTTACATCGGCCAAGCGAGAATAAGAATGCTGTGACTCAGAACTCAGTCCAAGAGAGTGATAGCTTCTTAAGCTTCCCAACTAATAATTGAACCCTTCCTCTGGTTTACTTCTAATATGTTTTACCAACTGTACAAAGCATGATAAAATGCTGTCAATAGACAGCATTTTTCCTAGCTTCGCTGACTCAGAGTTGGGAATAGGAATCTGCCTTCTCAGCATCTTCAAGAGAGACTTCAGGGATTGATAAATGGCATCATTTATTTCCAGACTGGAACTGTTTCTGTCATTTAGCCTGAAGCCATGCAGAGGGCAGCTGAGTAAAAGGGAGTGCAGAAGTTGATTAGCAATGAGATAGATTTCTGCCAATTCATCCAGAGAAAACAAGGTTGGGACAGATTTTAATACATGTTTATTCTTAGTGATATTTAATATAGATACATCTATCTCAACCTTTCCATAATCTTCCTTAGTAATGTTACCCACACCGGAATGAGGTTCTGAATGGTAATAGTGTCAGCACTGCTATTATGTTGGAAGCTAAAGAGTTTGTTGACTAACGGTCTACCGATAAATCCTATCTAGAAGTTGGTAGTGCTGGAATTGGGGATGAACTGATGTAGAAAGTGAGCATTTAAAAGCATCTCCCTCTTAGAGTTTACTTCATATAGCCACCTTTGCTTTCAGATTTTACTGGGACTAGAGCTATGACTCAGACTCCAGAGTAATTAACAGTTACTGAGTAGGCTAACAAATTCTCAGCTTCCCTACTCAGCTTAACAGTCCTGCCTCTGGCTCAATTCACTCAGTTGTATGGTGTTTGGCTACTTCATAGGGACTTTGTTGAGACCTTGAGGTCAGATTGATCAATCCCTCTGTCTTCCTTTTTGTAAAGCAAAAAAAAAAAAAATCTGGTTAAATCAATATGTTTCAATATCCCTAGCTGAATGTGGTTTTCAAGGAAAAGAACATCTGCGCCATACTCCCTTTGCCCTTGTCAGGTCCTAACCTGAAGTAGGACAGAATGATGCTGGGCAGCTTGGTTTATATATTAACACATACACCATAAATGCAAAGATACAGATACTGGAAATCTTCACTCGAAAACAAAGCTAGTGGAGATACAGAATAATCAGAGCAAAATATAATAAAAAATTAAGGTTGATCAATGTTTGCTGTCTCCAAGAATATTTCCTTTGGAATACAAAGGAAAACTTAATTTTTTATTTCAAGATAATAGATTAGGGTTGGCAAATGATAGGTTTAAAATAAAGGGATGCGGGATTTCAAAATGTCAGTGGAATAAGTGGAAGCTACACTGACACACTCCCAAGATCAAACTGAAATTACAACTAAAATGCGGAAAAACCATCCTGAATAATCAACTGAACATAAGCTGGAGAGAACCCTGATAACTAAGGATGGAAAGTGAAGACTGCATAGAGACTGGTAGGAAGTGCAGAGGCATTAAGGGCTGGCCGGGTTCCCACAGACAGCAGCTGAAGTGCCGGGTGGATATTTCAGCTGTGAGGGGTTCCCACCGAGAACTCTGGGGTCCAAACTCAAAGCTTTGCTCCCTAGCTCAGAGCACCAGAACTGCGAAAGGTTCCCACAGAACATCTGGCTGTGAAAAACAGCAGGGTTGCTGTCTTCCAGGGAAAGATAGCTGGAAATGCAGGCAAACTTTTGGAGCAATAAAATTTTGTGTGCAAACACCTTGGACTCTGGCAGAGGGAGGTCAGAGTGAACTGGAGCCCTGTGAGCAGAAGCCAGGGTTGGGGGCTCTGGAGTTGGGGCTTGGAGGTCAGACACCCAGGTTTCCTGTACTGAGTCATTACCTCACACTGTGGAGGACATTGTTCTCCTGAAAACCTTTACCATCCAGACAGCTTTTGCCTAGGAAGGAATATCCCCATGCTTTTGGGAGTCCTCTTACCCTACCCTGTGGAAACTCTGAGGTCAATTAAGAGACTGAGAATAACAGTCAGCCTGCAAGCTGAAGCATTTGCATTACCCTGGTGGAAAACCTCTCACCCTACCCTGTGATCAATAGCCTGAGGCTAATCAAGACTGATTAACAATTGACTACAGGCAGAGATAGGTCTCTATAGGATTTGAGTTGACCTGATATAAATTGGGGTCTGGGGCTAAGAAATGCAGACCTTGGTGCACATCTTGGTCCTTTCTAAAGGCACCCAACCTGAGCAGAGGAAACTACAATCTATGGATTGCTGATGGATCCAAACAGGGCACTCAGGGCCAGTCACAAACAGTATCTGACATTGTACTACAATAGAGATTGAAAGTTGTACCAAATCTACAAAAATAGGGAGACAAAAATAAGCCCAGGAGGAAAAAACTAAATTTAATGGAGATAAGAAATGTATCAGACATAGGGTTCAGAATAATCCTGTCTAATAAAAGAGTAATATGCAAATTTGACCATACCTTTGCTACACCTACAGGCCACACCCACAACCATGCCCACCAGCCAATCAGGAGCAGATTATGCAAATAAACCCCAACCAAGATGGCTGCCACCACTGAGAGCAGGAGGAAGGCTTGGGTTTCCCCGGCAACAGAGGAAACCAAGCTTTCCATCTGCCATTGCCAGCCTAGGCCTCCACTCAATGCTATAAAGTTTCAATTATAAAAGATACAGAAATGATGGCAACCATTGAGCTGGACAGAACAGAAGCTTGGGTTTTCCTGGCAATGGAAGAAGCCAAGCTTTCTGCCTGCCATTGCCGGTCTAGGCCTCCACTCTAGGCTACAAAGTTTCAAACAGAAATGGCTGCTGCCACTGAGCCAGCAGAAGGCTTGGCTCCACTCCAGGCTACAAAGTTTCAATTGTAGACATAAATTAATCCCAAATCCCAGGGCCTACACTTGGGTCGCTGGGGGGCATGGCTGGCCTGCAAACCCCCACAGGCCCCTCACCCAGGCTGCCCCTTGCCCCAAGGGAAACCCCATCCTGATCCGGGACACTCTTCAGAACAAACCAGCTGGCCCTCACCCATGCACCAGGCCTCTATCATCCTATCTAATGAAAGAGTAACATGCAAATGTGACTGTACCTTGGCTCCTGATTGGCTATGCTACCAGCCAATCAGGAGAGAGGGGTGGGGATGCGCAGTGCGTGATCCTGCCTCTCCCACCGCCTCTGCACGGCCTGGGGAACAAGCACCATGGGCTTCAGGAGCGGACGCTGTGCTGGTGGTCCCAGCAAGCCCGCAGTGCCAGTTCCCCAGGCTACGTGGAGACATGGCAGGAAGGCTGGCCACTGCCGTGCTTTGCCATGGGCCCCTGGGGTTCGAGATCATGAAGGGCGCAAGCGTGGGGGTCCCAGATCACTGGTTCACATGTGAAGGGCGGGGCCATAGGAGGCCGGGGGAAGACTGGCTACCGCCACACTTTGCTGCAGGTGCTGGAGGTCCCAGATTGTGAAGGGCGTGTGCACATGGGGGTCCCAGATCGCTGGTGCATGCATGAAGGGTGGGGCCGTGGGAGGCCAGGGGGAAGACCGGCTACCTCCATGCTTCGCTGTGGGCACCGGGGGTCCCAGATCATGAAGGATGTGTGTGCACAGGGGTCCCAGATCACCATGGTGGAGGGGCCAAGGCAGAGGCTGTTAGGGGTGATCAGGCCAGGAGGGGTGGGCAGTTGAGGGTGAACAGGCTGATGGTGGGGGGCAGTTGGGGCCGAGCAGGCTGGCAGAGGGGACCAGTTGCAGAGTGGTTAGCAAGCAGAGTAGTTAGGGGTGATCAAGCAGTTAGGCAGGTGAGCAGTTAGGAGCGGATTGCGTAGGGGTTGTCCAAGTGCCAGTGTAGGCCCAATCCCACAGGGATCTCAGATTGGAGAGGATGCAGGCCGGACTGAGAGACAACCCTCACCCCTACCCCCCGCGTGCACGAATTTCGAGCACTGGGCCACTAGTATTTAATAAAAGAGTAATTTGCAGATTGACCATCACTCCAACACACAAGATGGCTGCCCCCATGTGGTCAAAGATCCTGCCTCCATGTGGACACAAGATAGCCATCACAAGATGGCCAGCAGGGGAAGGCCGTTGGGAGGTTCCAGGCCCTTCAAGGGAGGGCAGTTGGGGGCGATCAAGCCTGAAGGGGAGGGCAGTTAGGGGTGACCAGGCCGGCAGAGGAGGGAAGTTGGGGGCAAACAGGCTCGCAGGGGAGCAGTTAGACATCCATCAGGCTGGCAGGGTAGTAGTTAGGGGGTGATCAAGCTGGCAGGCAGAAGCGGTTAGGAGCAATCAGGGAGGCAGGCAGGCGAGCAGTTTGGAGCCAGCAGTCCTGGATTGTGAGAAGGATGTCCGACTGCCTGTTTAGGCCCATATGATCAGACCTAAATCGGCAGTTGGACATCCCTCAAGGGGTCCCAGATTGGAGAGGGTTCAGGCTGGGCTAAGGGACATCCTCCACACCCCGTGCACGAATTTTGTGCACAAGGCCTCTAGTGATTACATAAATGCTCAACAGCATAAGAAAAAATAGAGTAACTATGAAGAATGACCTAGTACTAATAAGGAACACATCAAAAGGAATACCCAGCAGGGGAAGCTGAGGATCAGATCAGTGAATTAGAAGACAGAGTAGAAAAAAATCAATCAATCAGAAAACCAAAAAGAAAAAACAATTAAAAAACAGGAAGATAGCTATAGGGAGTTATAGGACAACATGAAACATAACAATATTCCCATCATAGGAGTATGATAACTGAGCAAGGGATAGAGAATGTGTTTGAAGAAATAATGGCAGAAAACTTCTCTAACCTAGTGAAAGCAACAGTCAAAAAGTTCAGGAGGCACAGAGAGTCCAAAGTAAGAATCCAAACAGGCCCATGCCCAGACACATAATAATTAAAATGCCAAAAGTTAAAGACAAAGAGAGAATCCTAAATCAGCAAGAGAAAATCAATTTACATACAAAGGACCTCCCATAAGGCTGTCAGCTGATTTTTCATCAGAAATGCTACCAGCCAGGAAGGAATATCATGAAATATTCAAGGTAATGAAAATAAAGGATCTGAAGCCAAGATTATTATATCCAGGAAGACTATCATTCAAAATAAATGGTGAAATAAAAAGCTTCCCAGACCAAGAAAAGGTGAAAAGAATTTATCACCACCAAAACCTGCACTGCAAGAAATGCTAAAGAGACTGCTGTAATGAAAAGAAGAAAGAGAAAGAGAGAAATGTGGACATAAAGAATTGAAATGGCAATACATAAATACCTATCACAGTGAAGAACTTTAATACCTCACTGAGTTCACTGGATAGATAGTCCAAACAAAAACTTAACAAGGAAACAGTGAATCAAAATGGTACACTGGATCAGATATATTTATTTGACATTTATAGAATATTTCAACCCAAAGTTGCAGACTATAAATTCTTTTCAAGTGCACATGCGTCATTCTCAAAGATAGACCATATGTTAGGACATAAAACACATCTCTATAATTCAAGAAGATTGAAATCATATCAAGCATCTTCTCAGATCACAGTTGAATGAAATTAGAAATATACTACAGTAAAAACACTAAAAAATATTAAAACACATGGAGGCTAAATAGTATGTTAGTAAACAATGAATGAGTTACCAATGAAATCAAGAAATAAAAAGCTTCCTGGAAACAAACAAAAATGAACACACAACACCAAATCTCTGGGACACAGTAAAAACAGTCCTAAGAGAGAAGTTAATAGTACTACAGGCCTGCCTCAATAATAATAATAATAATAATAATAATAATAATAATAATAATAATAATAAACTATTTAACTACACAACTTAAAGAATTAGAAAGAACAAGAAAAGCCCAAAGTAAGTAGAAGGAAGGAAATAAAAAAGATTAGAGCAGAAATAAATGACATAGAGACTAAAAAAAAAAAAACCCCAAAATACAAAAGATTAATGAAACAAGAGCTGTGTGTGTTTTTTTAAAAATATAAGCAAGGGTGATTAACCATTAGCCAGACTCATCAAGAAACAAAGGTAGAGGACCCAAATAATTAAAATTAGAAGCAAATTCACTGAACTAATAACTAGCACCACAGAAATACAAAGGATTGTGAGAAAATACCATAAGCAACTATATACCAACAAGCTGGGCAATGTGAATGAAAAGTACAAATTCCTCGAAAAATACAATCTTCCAAAACTGAATCAGGAAGAATCAGAAAATCTGAATATGCCAATAATCTTTGATGAAATTAGAGCAATAATCAGAAATCTCCTAGTAAACAAAACCTTGGTCTGGACAGCTTCACAGGGGTTTTGCCAAACATTCGAAGAAGAACTAACAACTGTCCTCAAACTATTCCAAAAAACCCAAGAGGAAGGGACACTTTCAATCTCTTTTTATGAGGCCAGCATTATACTAATTCCAAAACCAGGTAAAGATACTATAAAGAAAGAGAATTACAGGTCAATATATCTGATGAGCATAAATGCTAAAATCCTCAACAAAATATTAGCAAATCGGATCCAGCAATATATTAAAAAGATCATACACCATGACCAAGTATGATTTATTGCATAGATGCAAGGCTGATACAACATTCATCAATCAATAAACATGAAACATAACATAAACAAATTGAAAGACAAAAGCCACGTGATCATATCAATAGATGCAGAAAAAGCATTCAACAAAACCCAACACACATTTTTGACAAAAACTCTCAGAAAAATGGGGATAGAGGGATCATATCTCAACACAATAAAGGCCATATATTACAAACCTACATCTGACATCATATTCAATGGGAATAACCCAGGGACACAGACAATAGTGTGGTGAAGGCCTGGAGTGGGGTGCAGGGGCAAGCTAGAAGGTGTCAATGGGGGGAAAATGGGCCATATGCAATACTTTCAACAGTAAAGATCTAAAAAAATAAAAAAGGAAGAAAAATATGCAACGGCAACAAAGGGGAGGAGGGTCACAAAGCCCAACATAATTATTATATGGCCTTTGTTATCCATCATTCTTCAGAGAATCAAAATTTGTTTTAAGGACCTGGCTCAGGTGATTGTGGGGCCTGGCTGGCAGGCAGGAGATCCAGAAAAGAGTTGATGTTTCAATTCTGAGTCTGCAGACATAATCCTCTCAAAACACATTTGCCAATCATTGCAATAGAGGGAGGTATAATGAAAAAGTGCCCTGGGCAAGAGACCCAGATATTCTTTCTCTGCCACTAAAGAGCCGGGTAATCTAGAGTAAATTGCCACCCCTTGCTGGATCTCAGTTTCTAATTTGTAGGATAGATTATCCCAAAAGTTCCTTTCACAGTACAAAAATATTCTATGTACTTCAGTCCTTTCTATGATGCTGTAACTCAAATCTGGAAGATCCCAAATAGAGAAGCTAAAGCTGCTTCTTGTTGTTTAGAAATGACTCCACACTGGCAATAATTCCAGACATCAGTAAATGTTAATTATATATAACTAGAGGCTAGAGGCCCAGTGCATGAAATTCGTGCACGGGACGAGGGGTCCCCTCAGCCCAGTCTGCACCATCTCCATTTTGGGACCCCTTGGGGAATGTCTGACTGCCAGTTTAGGCCCAACCCAGTACCACTGGCTCCTAACTGCTCATCTGCCTGCCTGCCTAATTGCCCCTAACTACCCCTTCTGATGGCCTGGTTGCCCCCAACCGCCCCATCTTCTGGCCTAGTAGCCCCTAACTGCCCCCCCTGCTGGCCGGATCACCCCTAATTGCCCCCCTACACTGTCCTGGTCACCCCTTACTGCCCCCTCTGCCAGCTTGGTTGCCTCCAACTGCCCCCCTTCACTGACAAGGTGTCCCCTAACTGCCACACCCTGCTGGCAGGGTTGCCCCCAACTTCCCCCCTGCCAGCCTGATTACCCCTCAATGCCCCCCTCCACTGGCCTGGTCACCCCTTACTGCCCCCTGCTAGCCTGGTTGCTCCCCGTCCCCCGCCAGCCTGGTTGCCCCTAACTCCCCTCCCCCTGCAAGCCTAGTTGCCCCATGGAACCTTCTGCTCGTTTGTTTGGTTGCCCCTCACTAATCCCCCTGCTGGCCTGGTCGCCCTACACAGCCTATTCAGTCATCCATTCATTTGTGATGGTCACTTAGGCTTTTGTATATATATAGACTAGAGGTCCGGTGCAAAAAATTCGTGTATGGGGAGTTTGGGGGTCCCCTTAGCTCAGCCTGCACCTTATTCATTCTGGGACCCCTGGGGGGATGGCCTGATCCCTAAACTGGCAGTCAGAAATCCCTCTCATAATCTGGGACTGCTGGCTCCTAACTACTCACCCTTCTGCCTTCCTGGTTGCCCCTAACTGCCCTCCCCTATCAGCCTGGTTGCCACTAACTGCCCTCCTCAGCTGGCCTGGTTGCCCCTAACCACCTCTGCCTTGGCCCCCACCACTGGCTTTTTCCACGTGGATGTGTGCATGAGCATGGACCTCAGCAACACACACTCATACACCTACACCCACACAGAGTCCTTGGATGTCCAGAAGATGTCCTTGGATTTCCAGATGTTTGGTCTAATTAGCATATTACCCTTTTATTAGTATAGATAAGTATTTGTCATATTATTCTCTACTTTTCTATATGTACTTAAAATACTCCAAAATATTTTAAGTGAATAAAAAATGGTCAAGTTGCAGAAAAATAAAAGTTTTGAAATACAACCTGGTAGATTTGAAAGCAACAACATTTGCATAAAAGGGCATAAGTTGCAGTCAGCAACAAAACTTGTCAGGATTGCTTGGTTAATATTCTTTTGTTGGAAAGGCATGGTTTGGGCAAAGAAGAAAAGGAAACCAGCCCAATAAAAGGGAATGTCTGATTGGGTCATTGCCACACCAGAGAGGGGCAGGTACAGCAAAGGTTCAGGCTGTCCCACAGGCAAGGATGTCTGAGTGTATGGGACACCAAAGGACACCTGTCACACCTGAAACACAATTTGCTAACACAATTGCAGAGCTCAGGAAGAATAACTGGTTTTAAAACTATTATTTTCCTGACATATAAAATATACATACATATACGTATACATGCCCTCTTCTGATGTTCCCCTGCCCTCCACTTAATATTTGGCAATGGCCTTCTTTTCATGTCAATGAATTGGACATACAGACATAATTTTTAATGACTGCATTGTTATCCCTGACTGTTTGACATTACTATGGTTTACTTCACTAACCCTTTATTGTGGGGCAGGTTGCTTCTGGATTCCGCCAGCAACAATAACAGTAAACATAATTGCTTATTTGTTTACTTAGTACACATTCACAGACATGGAACTCCTGGTCCAAAGCTAATTCACTTGAATTTTGATCCACATTTCCAAATTGACTTTCTAGTTTAGTCCATTGGTTTTAAGTCAGATTACACTACCACAAATGGGTTAGGAGAAAACTGTTCAATGTGCCTTGGGCAAATTGCTGAATTTGAGCGACCCCAGGGCTTGGGACCTGGAGGATCCAGGCTGGAGGGTGAGGTTCAGGGAGGTGTGGGTGGCACGCCAAGGACTCTGTGTGGGTGCTGGTGTGTGAGTGTGTGTCGCTCGGGCCCATGCTCTTACACACACCCACACGCCCGCACTCCTGCTCTGCACCCTGGGCCACCACAGCCCTGGCCGCCTCAGCCATACCCCCCATGGCCCTGGCTGCCTTGGCCACGCCCCCATCCGGGCAGCGTGCTTGCTGACTGGCTCTGCCCCAGTTCCTGATTGGCTGTTGGGCATGGCTTGTGGGTATAGCAAAGGTATGTCCAATTTGCATATTACTCTTATTAGATAGGATATGCAGAATAAACAAAATGCCCAGTATTTCTAATTTATTAGTGGTCTTTTGTTTTGAATTTTTAAAAATTAATTTGGGTGACATTGGTTAAAATTATATGGTTTTCAAGTATACAATTCTATAATACATAATCTGTAAATTGCATTGTGTGTTTACTACTCCTCTGGTAACTGCCATATTATTGAATTTGTCTACGACTTTTTATTTGCTTGTTTGTTCATTTGTTGCTTTCAGTTTTATATTTCCCATGAGTGACATCATATGGCTTTTGACTTTTTCCATCTGACTTACTTTGTTTAGCATGATATTCTCAAGATCCATTCATGTTGTCACAAATGGCAGCATGTTTTTTTTTAATTAATTAAAAAATATATTGAGGAAATTCAAAATATAGTTTTAAAAAATATATTGGGGAAATTCCAAATAAAATATATTTAAAAAAAAGAAAATAAGAAATGTTGTCATTTGTGACAACATGGATGGATCTTGTTATGGCCTTCACTTTGAGGTCTATTTTGTCAGATGCAAGTATTGCTACCTCAGCTTTGTTTTCATTTCCATTTGCCAGAAGGATATTTTTCCATCCTTTCACTTTTAGTCTGTGTGAGTGCCTTTTTCTGAGGTGGGTCTTATGTAGACAACATATACATAGGTCATGTTTTATTTTTTTATCTATTCACTCACTCAATGTCTTTTGATTGGAGCATTTAATCCATTTACGTTTAAAGTTATTATTGAAAGGTAATTGTTTGTAGCCATGTTTAATTTTTGCACCTGTGTTCTTTGTTATCTTTTTATTTCTTCTTTTTATATCAGTCCCTTTAGCATTTCTTGCATTGCTGGCTTGATAGTGATAAATTCCCTTAGACACTTTTTGTCAGTGAAGCTCCTTATTTCCCCTTCAATTTTAAATGATAGCCTTGATGGATAGAATATTCTTGGATTCAGTACCTTGGTTTGCATCACTTTGTAAATTTCCTTCCATTCTTTTCTGACCTGATGTATTTCTGTTGAGAATTCACTTGATAATCTAATGGGAGATCCCTTATATGTAACTTTCTGTCTCTCTCTTGCAGCCTTTAAGATTTTCTCTTTGTCCTGAACATTTGTCATCATACTTATGATGTGTCTTGGTGTGGGTTTTTTGGGGTTCATTTTGTTTGGAACTCTCTGTGCTTGTGTGACATTTTTCTTCCCCACTTCAGGGAAGTTTTCTGACATTATTTCTTCAAATAGGTTTTCTGATCCTTGTTCCTCTTCCTGTCATTCTGGCACCCCTATTATTTATATGTTGCTTTGTTTCAGGTTGTCTCATAGCTCCCTGAGGCTCTCCTCCTGTCTTTTTTTCCCCTCCAATTGCAGTTCAATTTGTGTGTATTTTACTTCCCTGTCTTCTAATTCGCTAATTCAGTCTCCACTTTTCCTAGTCTACTATTGAAATTTTCCACGTTGTTTTTTTTATTGCAGCTATATCACTCTTCATTTCTTTTTTATTCTTACACAAATTATTGATGTTTTCATTCATTGCTTCTTGATTCTTACATAAGTTGTTGATTTTTTCATCCATCTGGTTTATGAACTGTATGACCTTTATTCTGAATTTTTTCAGACATATTACATGCCTCTGTTTCACTTAGCTTATTTGCTGGTGATTCCTCCTTTTCTTTCCTTTGAGGGTTTCTTTGCCTACCTGCTTTTGGTCTCACCAACTGATCTAGATGTCGAGTCATGCAGGGGATGCTCCTTGGGTGGCAGTGGTTCCTCAGGCTGTGGTTGCTCCTCGAGCAGTCACAGAATCGGCTGCTCTCAATTGGCAGCTGCTCCTCTGGTGGGTGCTGTTCACAGTAATGGTATTTCCTCAGTCTGGTGGAGGATGCTGCTTGCACAGCTGCTGTTCATTTGTAGGGGGTGGGCTGATCATGAGGCTGCTGCTCCTTGGATGTGTGGGGGCTGTGTTCAGCTTCTCCTCATTGGATGGGGGCAGAATGCTGCTCACGTGGCTGCTGCTCCTTGAATCAGGGATACCTGGATGCTGCTGCTGTTCCTCAGATGAGGCAGGCTGGTCATGAGGCTGCTGATGCTTGGATGAAAGCAGGTTCCTTGCAGGGCTGCTGCTCCTCATTTTGGTGTGGGCTGCTTGGGCAGATGCTCCTCAGATGGGGGTGGGCCACTCACCCAACTGCTGCTCCTCCGACCAGTGTGGGCTGTGTAGGTCTGCCCCTCCTTGGACGTTGGCAGTCTGCTCATGTGGCCGCTGCTGCTTGGACTGGGGTGGGCTGCTCAGGTGGCTGCTACTCCTCAGGTGGTAGTGAGCCATAAGTGTGGCTGCTTCTCATCATAGAGGGGTGGTCTGCTCATGTGGCTGCTGTTCCTTGGACAGGGTATGGGCTGCTTGCATGGCTGCTGCTCCTCAGGTGGGAGTGACCTGCATATGTGGCTGCTGTTTCTCAGATGGGGGCAGGATGCTCATCCTGGTGCTGCTCGTCGGACAGGTGCAGGCTGCATGTGGCTGCTGCTCATTGGACCAGTGTGGACTGCACAGGGCTGCTGCTCCTCAGATGTCGGCAGTTTGCTCATCAGGTTGCTGCTCCTTTAATGGGGGTGGGATGCTCACAGCACTGCTGTTCCTCGTATGGACGCATGATGCTCACACAACTGTTGCTCCTCAGATGGGGGACAGGCTGCTTATGGGCTGCTGCTCTTTGTGCAGGAGTGACTTGCACGTGTGGCTGCTGCTCCTTGGACATGGGTGGGCCACTCACCCAGCTGCTGCTCATCAGAAAGGTGCAGCTGCATGTGGCCACTTCTCCTTGGACTAGTGCAGGCTATGCAGGGCTGCCACTCCTCAGATGTGAGTGTTCTGCTTGTATGGCTGGTGCTCCTCGGTCCAAGGCAGGCTACTCAGGCACCTGATGCTGCTTGAATGGGGGGGGGGCGCTGCTGGTGGTGCTGCTATTCCTCATATGGGGGCAGGCTGGTCACACAGTTACCACTCCTTGGATGCTGGTGGGCTGCACAGGGCTGCTGCTCCTCAATCCTGGGCAGACTTCTTGTGCAGCTGCTGGTCCTCAGATGGGGCTGGCTTCTCGCATGGTTGCAGCTCTTCAGACAGGGGAGCAGGCTGCTCATACAGCTGATACTCCTTAGACGGGGGCAGGCCACATGAGGCTGCTGCTCTTAGGTCTGGGGTGGGCTGCTTGCAGGGCTGCTGCTTGTGTAGTTGCAGTGCCCTCGGCTTAAAGTGTTGGGCTAGTCAGAGGGAATCGTGCTTCAGAATTCACAGGGGCTTGTGTCTGTGGTAGGTGGAGACTCGTTGACCATGGAACCACAGCCGAGGTAGCAGGTCTCTGGCAGAAGTGGCTGTAGAGTCCCAGGTATTATCTGAGGGCACCCTGGGGGGGAGTTCAGGCTGGGATCCCAGTTACAGCAGCTCTCCTCTTCAAAAAGGCTAGGCCTCTGAGGATGAGCTGGCCTCCCAGTACTGTTTGCAATGGTAGCAGAGGCTGCTTAGTCAGGTGAGCCCGGTTATCCTGCCCCCAAAGGTCCTGCAGGATCTAACTGTTACAAACAAACACACACACACACACACACACACACACACACACACACAAATACACACACCACCTGACCACACACTCCTCTTTTGCTCCCTCCCTCACTCATGCTCTCTTCTTCACTGCCACCTTCTTCATGCTTCTGTAGTTGGGTCTGGGGTGTTATTGACCCGTTTGTCCCATTTGTGGATGGAGTTTCCTCTCCAGGTGTCTGGTTATGTGGCTCGCTCTCTAGCACCTGGCCAGACAGGATAAAATTCACCTCGACGAGACACAACACAAAGGGAACAAAGCACGAATGTACTCATGACACTAATAACCCCACAACCACCTGAGAAAAGAAAATTAGGGAAGAGAACAGAGAGCACAAATGATATCAAAGGGAGAGAAAAAGATAAGAGAGAAAAGAAAAAGGAGAATATATATATATATATATATATATATATATATATATATATAAAACACCACAGAACCAATAGATAAACCAAAAAAATACAAACACCAAACACTCTGCATAGAGGGTGGTGCCAGAATCTGTAGAGGCTGAGCTTATATATAGAAAATAAGGTTAATAATTGGATGAATATGGGGAGGACCTCAGTTCAATATAGAGCAAGTAGAAAGGGAATGGGTGGATAATAAAGAAGAGAATGAGAAGAAAATAATAATAATAATAATAATAATAATAATAAATTTACAAAAAATTGATTTCAAAAATGGCATAAAAATAAAAATAGCAAATGAAATAAAATGTAGTGATGGAAAAATAATGTGAAAAGAAATAGAAAATAAAGCAACAAACAAAAACAGGAAAACAAAGAAAAAAGATAACAAAATAATAAAAATAGAAATAAAAATGAAAAAGTGATGTGTCTTTCCTTTGTCTGGCTTAAGATCCCAGTTTTCTGTACTGTACTGTTTCTCAGATTACTGTTGCTGGGACTGAAGGTCATTCAGGGTGGAATCTGGGTGTGGCTGAATTGGTTGCCTGGAGACTGGAGGGAGGGGCTATCTCTTAAGGACAAAATGGCTGCCCAGGTCCTGGGCTCAGGTATGATTCAGTGCCAGACTCACTGCCACTTCTCCTGGACTCTCCTCTCCCCAGACTCTCAGAGTCCGCACCTTTTCCCTCACCTCAGCCAGGGTAAGTGTTTGTACCTGAAAGGTCCTATGAACTAGGTTCTGTGAAGAAAGGCTCAGGCCTCAGAACGGGGAAAGACTGCCTCTGCGTGCTCCTCTCCTGCTGGCGCTGTGGGGTCTGGTCACCCTTTCAGGCTGCACCCTCTGTGTTCAGCCTTTTGTGACTGTGGACCCAGTTCTAGAATCCTCTGCCATCCAGCAGTCCTGTGGCCCTTCTTTCCACAGTCAGATGCTGTGCCTGTCCCCTGGGATGCGGCTTGGTGCTGTGCATATTCCCTCTGACCCTCTGGGCTTAGAGGTCTGGCAGACTCTCCTGCTCACATCCTTGATTTTACCTTTCTCCAGGGATCCTCTGCCCTTCCTTTCTGCAAACTGTTTCACCAGCTGAGTCTCCTTCACCAATTTGGGTTGGCTGTTATTCGTTTCAGCTGCTCATTCTATTTTCTCTGGGACAAGGCAAAATTCAAATCTCAGTGGGACACGTCCATCTATTCTGCCACAATTTTTTCTCTTGATTTCCTTCTTTTTATTACAGATGCATAGTATTCCACAGATGTTTTTTATCTGCTGATGGGCACTTGGTTTTTTTTAGAGCTTGACTATTGTATGTAATGCTGCTATGAGCATAAGGGTGTATATATTCTCACAAAATCAATGCTTGGGCCACTTATCTGAATAACTACTTATTGCTATAGGCCTTTCAGAACCTCAATAAAATGCTTCTCTTCTGGGCTCATTCATCCACCAGGGAAATTGCTGAGAGGATAAGATGTGGAAGTTGAGGTGTGTAAGGTGATAAAAATATGTTGGGATATCTCTAGTCTAATGTTTTCCAAAACTGGGTGTGCATCAGAATCACCAGGGACCAGCATGCCCATGGGAGAGACCTGAGAATCCATATATTTCAGAGCTCCCTCAAATTATTCTGATGATCAGCCAGGTCAGTGAAATACTAACTTCATTGTTCTCTACTGCTTATCAAAGTTTAATTTATATGTAATATTCTGCATTTCTAACAAGTTTGCAAGTGTACTGATCAGAAGACCAAACAAAGCTATTAAGGTAGTGGTTCTCAGAGTGTGGTCCCTAGGCCAGCATCATTAGCATTCATTACCGGCAAACTTGTTAGAAATACAACCTCTCAGTTCCCACTCTGTATCTAATGAATTCGAAACTCTAGGGTTTGGCCCCAGAAATCTGGGTTCCAATAATCCTATGGGCAATTCTGATGCTCTCCATCAGTGGTCTGAAAAACCACTGTTATAACTAATACTAGTAATAAGGTACAGGGGGCTGGTGCAGTGGATTTGAAAAATTCAAATCTCAGTTCTGTCCCTACTCTTCACAGACCTTAGTTTTCTCAGCTATAAAATGGGGATAGAAATAATACACATGAATTTCACCAGAATTTGTTTTGCTAGGAATTTCATTAGGTGTTAGGAATAGATAAAGATAAATAAGATACATTCTCTGCCCTTAATGAATTCACTGTTACTTTGTCTAATGAGCAAGTTTATTGTGGATCATAAATGAGATAGTGTATGTGAATGTGCTCTGTTAACTATAAGGTATGTTGTAAATATGAGTTATGGTTCTGAAAAATTCTGCCAAATTTTCTTCCATATTGCATTTGTAGTAGTTCTCTGTAACCCTAGCAGACATTACACTGGGAAAAGCTGAAAAGTTAAATTGAAGCAATAAAATCCTATCTAATAAAAGAGTAATATGCAAATTTGACCATACATTTGCCACACCCACGAGCCACACCCACAGCCACACCCACCAGCCAGTCAGGAGCAGATTATGCAAATAAACCCCAACCAAGATGGCTGCCACCACTGAGAGCAGGAGGAAGGCTTGGGTTTCCCTGGCAACAGAGGAAGCCAAGCTTTCTGCCTGCCATTGCCTGCCTAGGCCTCCACTCAATGTTACAAAGTTTCAGATATAAAAGATACAGAAATGGCGGCAGCCAATGAGCTGGAGAGAAGAGAGGTTTGGGTTTCCCTGGCAACAGAGGAAGCCAAGCTTTCAGCTTACAGTTGCCAGTCTAGGCCTCCACTCTAGGCTGAAAAGTTTCAAATGGAAATGGCTGTTGCCACTGAGTGAGCAGAAGGCTTGGATCCACTCCAGGCTACAAAGTTTCAATTGTAGACATAAATTAATCTCAGATCCCAGGGCCTCTCGCTTGGCTCACTGGGGTGTGTGGCAGGCCTACAAACCTCCATAGGTCCCTCACCCAGACCTCCCCTCACCCTAAGGGAACCCCCACCCTGATCTGGGACACTTCAGGGCAAACCAGATGGCCCCCACCCATGCACCAGGCCTCTAGCCTATCTAATAAAAGAGTAATATGCAAACTGACCATCATTCCAACACACAAGAGGGCTGCCCCCATGTGGTCAAAGATCCTGCCCCCATGTGGACACAAGATGGCCACCACAAGATGGCCAGCAGGGGAGGGCAGTTGGAAGGGACCAGGCCTGCAAGGGAGGGTAGTTGGGGGCAATCAAGCCTGCAGAGGAGGACAGTTAGGGGTGACCAGGCCAGCAGAGGAGGGGAGTTGGGAGCAAACAGGCTGGCAGGGGAGCAGTTAGACATCAATTAGGCTGGCAGGGTAGTGGTTAGCAGGTGATCAGGTTGGCAGGCAGAAGTGGTTAGGGGCAATTAGGGAGGCAGGCAGGTGAGCAGTTTGGAGCCAGCAGTCCTGGATTGTAAGAAGGATGTCTGATTACCTGTTTAGGCCCGATCCTACTGGGATCAGGCCTAAACAGGCAATCGGACATCCCTCAAGGGGTCCCAGACTGGAGAGGGTGTAGGCTAGGCTAAAGGACATCCCCCACCCCTCGTGCACGAGTTTCGTGCACCGGCCTTCTAGTTTTCTTGTATTTGTCTTAGGCTTCATGCTTTTAAAAATATTTTTTATTGATTTCAGAGAGTAAGGGAGAGCAAGAGAAAGAGGTAGAAGCAAATAATGAAATAGAATCATTGATAGACCGCCTCCTGCATGCCCCCCACTGGAGATCAAGCCTGCCACCCAGGCATGTGGTCTTGACCGGAATGAACCTAGGACTTATCAGTCTATAGGCCAACAGTCTCTCTACTGAGCCAAACCAGCTATGACTTGGGCTTCATGCTTTTAGAAGTCTTTTCACTTCTATTACCTCTTTTCATTGTCATGACATCCCTGTGAGATAGTTTAGGTGGATATGATTATCTCTCTTTGTCAGATGCTGAGTCTTATTTTCAATGAAGAGTTTCATCCAAAGTCACAGAACTTATCAATGGCAGAGCCCTAAGTAGAATCCAGATCTCTTAACTCCTAAGTCAGTCCTTTCCCCCCATACCATTTTGACTGATCTAGTAAAACTCATTTCAGATATTCACTACATGCTAATTAGGTTGCTGCAAGCACAGATGTAAAACAAACTGAAGCCTTCTTTGGAAATATTTTTAAATTTATTTTAATGTTTAAATTGTTGACGGTATTACAGATATCCTCCATTTCCTCCTCTTTGTTCCACGACCATGCTCCTGCCCCACCACAAGGATTCATCACACTATTGTCTGTATCATGGGCTATACATATATGCATATGTTTTTTGGCTAACCTCTCCCCGCTCCTACCCCCAAACCTTCCCCTCTGAGATCTGTCCGACTGTTCCATGCAGCTCAGTCTCTGGACCTATTTTCTTGTTCAGCTTTTACTTATCTGCTTGAATTAAAGCTTACATCAGCTGTCAAAGAAACATAGCTAAACTCCTGTTTTGAATTTCTATGCATCAGAAGACATCAACTCTTGTCAGGCAGTTGGATTACATGTACAGTTCAAGATTCAAAGGTTTGCCTTAGATAGCTACAATAGGAAACGAGAATAATATTCTCGCACCATCAAAAGCCCTTTAGAAAAGTCTATAAGTAAAAACATATATTTTAGTACAAGCTGAAACTTGAGACCTCCTATTATTTGAGTGTTGGTTTTTTGATACATAGCCTAATTTTCAGAGTAAATGGAAATTGAGGAGTTTCAACTCTGGACAGCCACAGTTACTGGGATTTATACCTTAATAAAGACATTTTTTATTTGCAAGTAAATGCTACAGAATGAAATATTTTGCTTGAACAGGCAAAACTGAAGGATAAATTTCTTGTTTTTAAAAGAGGATGTTTTTGAAATAGGTTCTGGACAGAGTTGTCTTCTTCATAGATAATAGGCAGACAAATGGTTTCCCGCTTGGATCTTAAGGGCAATTCTGCCATGCCAGCTCTCTGCCCACCATAAAAACCTTGCACCCATACCACTATACACAGATAATTCCCCATCACCAAAAATTCTGTTTGAAGTTCCATTAAATACATATTCATTTGAGGTTCCCTGTGTTATAGACTGTGCTTCACTGGTACTTTCATTCAATATTGTGCACTGTCCAGTAGTTTACGCTATGTTTTGGATTCTCCAAATATCTTTTGATCCAGGAGAAAAATGATACACAAATATTTTTAACCTGAAAAATTCAGGTATAATAAATATATAGTTGAAAACATAAGGACATCAAATTGGCCCAGTAAAAATTTTTTATTGCTAATACAGAATTTAGACAAGGGGATAAAGGAAAAAAATGAATTATGTTCCCAGCATAAACCTAATGAATTCTTTCAACAACCACATAAAAATGTTATTTAAAATTTTTAAGAAACAAAGGAAGAAAATGTGGTCTGGTAAAAACATCTTTGCTTCGGAGTTGGGAGTTAGAAAACTTGGTTTTCACTTACAACTCTATTAGTTTGCTGTTCAAGCTATAAGCCAGCCACTTATTCTCCTAGGGTGCCAGTTTTAACATCTATGAAGTGAGGGGAAATATTCTTGTTTTAACTAAATCAGATGATTTCAAAAAAGGGTAAATCCAGGACTCTTGCAATCTTGAAAAAAAAAAAAGAACCAAGTGGATGGACTCACACTTCTCAATTTCAAAACTTACCTAACAAGGTTATAGTGATAAAAATAGTGTGGTATTGGCATAAAGACAGACATATAGATGAATGGAGTAAAATTGAGAGTCCAGAAATAAGCCCTTACATTTATAGTCAATTGTTTTCAAAAAGAATGCCAAGCAAATTCAATGAAGAAAGAATAATCATTTCAACAAATCATGCTAGGACAAGTAGATGTACACATGTAAAAAATTAAATAAATATAAAAAGTTAGACTCCTACCTCACACTATATACAAAAATTAACTCAAGATGATCAAAAATATAAATGTAAGAGCTAAAATTGTACATCCTTTAGAAGGACATATGTGTAAATCTTGGATTTAGATTAGGCAATAGTTTCTTTTTTTTTTTTTAGCTAGAACACTAAAAGTACCAACAATGAAAGAAAAAAAACAGAAAAATTGTAATTCATTAAAATTAAAAACTTTTGCCCTAGTCAGGTGGATTGGTTAGTGGGAGCATCATCCCATACACCACAAGGTCTGGAGTTTGATTCAGGGTTGCAGGTTCCATGCCTGGTAGGGAAACATACAGGAGGCAACCAATCAATGTTACTCTCTCACATCAATGTTTCCCTCTCATTCTCTCTCTCCTTTTTTTCCTTTCTCATTGCTCTTCCCTTAAACTCAATGAAAAATCATATTCTTGGGTGATGAATTAAAAAAGAAAATTTAAAACTTATGTGCTTCTTAATCCCTTCATCTTTTTTCACCCAGCCCCTCAACCCCCCATTACTCTTTCAACTATCAGTTGTTCACTGTATCTGTGAGTCTGTTTCTATTTTGTTTGTTACTTTATTCTGTTCTTCAAATTCCACATATAAGTGAAATCATATGGTACTTTTCTTAAGATGTACAATTTGGTAGTAACAAAATAGTCATAGGGATGTAAAGAACAGCATAGGGAATAGAGTCAATAATCTATCTACATCTACCTAATAAAATAGCAACATGCTAATTGACTCTACCTTTGTAATGTCCACCATCCAATCAGGAGTGAGTATGCAAATTAACCCAACAAAGATGGCAGATTAATTTGCAAACATAGGTGCTGAGCAGCTGGGGGCGAGGTGGGAAGCTTGTGTCATTGCCATGGTAACAACAAAGCCATTCTGCACCACCCCACTGCTCCAGGCCTCTGGGCACCATGGGAGTGCAGAAAGGAAGCTCCAGGCTAAAGCAGAAAAGCAGCTCTGGCCACAGTGAAGACACTGCTGGCATCCAGGGGAAGGAAGACCCATTATTGCATGAATCTTCATGCATCGGGCCTCTAGTTTTACCTAATAATAGACAAAGATGTAAATTGACCATATCTCCACTATGCCCACAGCCAATCAGAGTAAGTATGCAAATTAACCCACAAAAGATGGCAGTTAATTTGCATACCGAGGCAGGGTGGGCAGCACTATGGCCCACTCCTGGGGGTCTGGGTCCATCTCAGGCGGAGGAGGCCAGGCGAGCAGCATCAGACTCCATCTACAAGGTACCAGTCCATTGGCCAGGGAGAGGCAGGGTGGGCAATGCCAGACGCCACTAGAGGGGTCCGTGTCCATCACAGACACAGGGAGGGGCAGCAGTCCGCTTAGCCACTCCTGCGGGACCCTGGGGACATCACTGCTCCAGGGAGGTGCAGCCATGTTGCCCAGCCACTCCAGTGGGGTCCTAGGAACATGGCTGCCCCAGAATACCTGGCTGGGCCCGCGTAGCCACTCCTGTGGGGCCCTGGGAACATTGCAGCACTGGGGAGGTGCACCTGGGCTTCCCTAGCTACTCCCGTGGGGCCCTGTGAACATTGCTGGCCTGGGAAGGCACGGCTGAGCCCACATAGCCACTCCTGTGGGGCCCTGGGAACATGGCCTCCCCCAGGGAGACATGGCTGGCACTGCCTAGCCACTGCCGTGGGGCCCTGGGAACATCATTGGCCTGGGAAGGCAAGATCAGGCCACCCAGCCACTCCAGTGGGGCCCTGGGAACAACATTGCCCCAGGGAGACCTGGCTGAGCCCACCTAGCTGCTCCAGTGGGGCCCTGGGAACATCGCAGGCATGGGGTTGCTAAGACCCTGACTGGGCCTCTGGCCACAGATTTACAGCTTCGCGGGGACCAAGGCCAGGGATCTGCCTCACCTGCAGAGAGACAGAGATTCTGCAGTGGTCCCAAGGCATGGGTGGGCAGGACCAGGGATCAAAGGGCATGGAAGGACTCCTGGGCAGAGGGGCAAGGATCTGCAGCCCTGAGGTGCGGGTTGAGGGGCAGTACCAACTTAGCGGAGGGGTGCTGCACTGCAGGGTACTGGACTGACGTGATTCAGAGAAGCTCCCAGTGCTAACCAGCCTTGCCCAGATGGCCTTTGCACTTCAGAGGCTGCGACTCCTGCCTCTGCCTTGACACAAAAGCAAGCCAAACCTGCCCTGACCCATAGCAGAGCATGCCTAGGTGGTGAGTGAGAAGCCTTCCACCTGCTCCAGAGAAGCAGGGGCAGTAAAGAATGGGGGCAGGGGACCGGGGAGAAGAAAGAATGTGGAGCATCCTTAATGAAGTGCTTGAGAAAGAGCTCAGAAGCCTGACGGGAAGGTGTGTTCTGTTTGCCGGCGGCTGCCCCTTAGACAGAGAGCATGGCTCTGAGGAATCCCTGTGTACTGACTCAAGTTCCACAGCCAACTGGAATTGGCCTCAGTTTCCTGGTCTGTAAAATGGATTAAGGTGTTCCAGTGCCTTCACTGAGCTTTGATGGTCAATTGAGATACTGTATAAGGAAAATGAGGGATGAGGGAAAAAATGAGAAAGAAAAGGAAAGGTGAAAAACACAAAAAGACTGGAAGGAACTTGTAAACCCATTGTCACTTAAATAGGGGAATATAGTCAATAGTGTTGTAATGATGGTATGATGCCAGGTGGGTACTGGAAATATCTGGGAACACTTTGGAAAGTATATGATTGTCTAGCCACTATTCTATACCTAATATAAAACATGAAATCAAAATAAAATAATACTGACTGTAAAGAAATGAAAACTGGAGTGGAATTTTTATAAATTTCAAAGTTTAAATAAAGGCTAAAAGGAAGGAAGGGGGAGGATAAAAATAGTGTTTTTCATTGTACCACTTCATTATCTTTTCAGTACTGTTGACAAAGACAGTTGTCTTTATATGGTGCTTTTATACTTTTCTAAGTCATTATCTCATTTTAATTTCAGGGCAACTTAAAGACAAGATAATTATTCCTTCCACTATTCAAAGAAAGGAAATATTGGTGTCTGGTCCTAATGATTCAATCGTCAGGCCCTTATTGTAAAGCAGGGTTAGTAAAATCTTCTGTGATTCAATCGTCAGGCACTTATTGTAAAGCAGGGTTAGTAAAATTTTCTTGGGGGTGATCAGGCCAGCAGGACAGGGTAGTTGGGGGCAATCAGGCTGGCACAGAAGCAGTTAAGTGTCAATCAGGCCAGCAAGGAAGCAGTTAGGGGGCAATCAGATAAGCAGGTGAGCGGTTAGGAGCCAGTGGTCCCAGATTGTGAGAGGGATGTCTGACTGCATGTCTAGGCCCAATTGGGCCTAGACCTGCAGTCGGACATTCCCCAAGGGGTCCCAGATTGGAGAGGGTACAGAGTGGGCTGAGGGACACGCTCCCCAGTGCACGAATTTCATGCACTGGGCCTCTAGTCCTATCTAATAAAAGAGTAATATGCAAATTTTACTGCACCTTCGCTACACCCACCAGCCACGCCCACCAGCCAATCAGGGGGCAGGGCTGAGGCGGCCCAGGCCATCGGGGGGGCCTGGACCAGGTGGCCGGTGAGCACCCGAGGTGGGGGGCAAGGCTGAGGCCTGCGTGAGGTAGCCAGCAAGTGCAGAGGGGGTGCGCCCTGCGGCCAGGTGTTCACCAGTGGCTGGGGCCAAGGCGCTGGCAAGCACGCAAGGTGGGGGGCGAGGCCACAGTGAGCATGAGGCCAGCGCGGCTGCTGAGTGTGGGATGCCCCTTGGGCTGGGCGGTCACTGCCTGAGCTAAGGCCTGGGCTTGGGGGGGCAGGGCCGTGAAGGCTGGGGCAGGGCCAGCCATCAGTCCCATTGCAAGGTGATGGCTGGGAGCCCAAGGCCTAAAGCTTCAGCCAGGGGTGAGGGGTCAGTAGGACATCCGTTGAGGACTCCCGGTATGTGTGAGGGGGCAGGTTGGGCCCAGGGATCACCCACCCCCAGTGCACAAATTTCATGCACCGGACCTCTAATATATATATATAAACCAAGCTACCAGAATGACCAGAATGACTGGTGGCTATGACATACACTACAGTGACCAACCTGTCAGATTGGGGCCCCAATCGCCCCCTCCCCCAACCCCTATTGGGGACAGGGCCAGCCAGACAACCACCCACGGCCTCCTCCCCCCAGCCAGCCCAGCCCCAATCAGCACCTATTGGGGCAGGCTGGCTGGACCTCACCCATGCACAATTTCATGTACCTGGCCTCTAGTATTATAGTAAGTATGTATGGTGCCAAGTGAATATTTGAAATATCAGGGGAATCACTTTGTAAATTATATGATTGTCTAAGCACTGTGCTGTACACCTGACACTAATATAAAATAACTAAAGGCCCAGTACACAAATTTGTGCATAGGTGGGGCCCCTCAGCCTGGCCAGCAATTGAGGCCTATCTGGGGGGCCAGCCAGCTGGAGGAAAGGACTGTGGTAGGTTAGCTGTGGGAGCACACTGACCACCAGGAGGCAGCTCCTCCATTGAGTGTCTAACACCTAGTGGTCAATGTGTGTCATGGCGACTGGTCAAGCAGTTGTTCTGGTCATTCCAGTCGTTCATTCATAATGGTTGCTTAGACTTTTATGTAGATATTGAAGGTCAAGTGTTATTGAAAAATAAAATTTTAAAATAAATCAATGAATCTAGGAGATTAAAAATACCTTTGTGTTATAAATGATAGTATTAAGAAAGTAGAAAGACAACTCATAGGATAGGGAAAATATTTGGAAGTTATATTTGACTAGGGACTTGCATCTAGAGTAAATATAAAGAATTCTTACAATGCAAAAATAAAGAAAATAGTCTAATTAAAAATGTGCAAAAGCCTGGCCAATATGGCGCAGTTGGGTAAGCATAGTCCCATGCACCAAAAGGTTGGCAGTTGGATTCCAGGTCAGAGCACAAGCCAATGTTTCCAGCCTGGTCTCCAGTAGGGGACATGTAGAAGTTAGCCCATTGATGTTTCTCTCATCCATGTTTCAATCTCTCTTTCCCTCTCCCTTCCTCTCTTTAAAATTAATAAAAACATTTTTTAAAAATGTGCCAACAACTTGAATAGGCATTTCTCCCTAGAAAATATAGAAATGACCAAGCAGCCTATGAAAAGATGCTCAACATCGTAGCCATCAGGGAAATACAAATTAAAACCATAATAAGATCCTACTTTACACTCATTAGGATGGCAGTAATAAAATTAAAAGAACTGATGTACTACTACAGATTGGACAATGTTTTTCCAAGTTGTATTGCATTTTTGGGGAAGCTAATTGACTTTAAAGAAAACAGTTGTTGCAAAAAATACAAAGATTTAAAAATCAATAAAAAATAATTAAAAAAAAATACAAAGATTTGGAAAATTTCACCACACTGAAGCAAAAGATAAAAAAGTATTGATATCGTAAGTGTGTTATTTTACAGATAATGAAATAAAAGCTGTATTCCATCACCCAAAGCTCTATGCAATAAAAACTTCTAGGGATGTAGGTATTGGGGTTCAAGGAGGTACATCAGTCAGTAGTCAAACTGTGAATTTATACTGGTTTCTCTACAGGAAAATGGTAATATTAGGATAGGTATAAAAACAGTGTTTTTCAAAGTTAAAATTAAAAATTGATACCTGACAACAGTCAACAGAAATTGTTTTCTCACCACTACCATCATGTCTGCTGTCTGTTTTTGACCTTCTATATGACAATACTTCACAATTCCTTTCATTATTTAAAAAATTTTTATTGTCTCTGGGCTGTGATGTATAGAGAAATGTACATTAAACATATTCTCTTTTTTTTAGTACAAAATTTTTTGTTTCTTTTTCATGATGTGGTAACAACAAAGTGATGGTAGATTTAAAATATTTTTTCATTTTTTAATATTTTTTTCATTAAGGCCATATCTCTAAAAAAAAAAAAACAAAGAATAAAAAACAAAAAAGAGTGTAATGTACAAATTTCTGTATGTTTGAAGTCATGCTCTATTTTGGGAGAACAGCTTATCACAATTTGCTTCATGAATCAAGGTGTGAAAATGGTTGCATATGATTTAGAAAATGGTTACCAGTACAGACAAAAAAGAAAAAAAATCAACTATAAGAAAGAAAAAACTTCAAAGATTTTTCAGTGATAAGAATCCACATTTGTATTTCAAGATAATGTAGTTTTCTAAAAAAAGAAAAAAATATTGAGGTAAATGCCTCCCTTTCCTCTGGCTTATGAATAACATTTATTCAGTATAAAATCTTCATATGTTCCACATGCTAAAGATAAATGTACATTAAATCTTGTTAAACGTGGTGATGGATGTTATTAAATACTGTTTTAGTTTCCTTAAAATGGTTTCATAGTAACCAAGTTATTTAAAGATATAGGAGAAATACAGTCGTGTACTAACATAGTCCCTCATTACAAAACCATGAGGTCCAGAGGAAACTTTAGGGGTTATCTACTTTAGAGTGGAGAGCAACAGTTTGACTTTCAAATTACTCATCTCATTAGCCTTTGTTTGAAGCAATTAGCTCCAATGACATTGAGGTATGAAGATTTTTAGTATATATGTGAGGTGACTGCTAGCCCATGAAGTAACACCTCAAGAGCTCATCATCCTGACAATATGAGACTGCCTTTTACTCACTTGTTTTAATTTTAATCAGAGTTCAACCTATTCCATGTTTCTTCTGTGTGCCTCAAATTTATTTTGCACTATGTATAATATTGATTTGTACAATATAGAATATGTTATGTTATATGTGGTGTACATAGTGCAAAGTGGTTATTTCTATTTCAGGGCATATTAGTATTCTCATGATCCTTCCTACCTGGTGCATAGTAGTCTTTTTAATACTAGTAACTTCTCATTTAATATTTTTCTGCCTTAATAAAAAATCAAATAATAAAAAAGATAGATGTTAACAAGAATTGACAAGGATATGGAGAAATTAGAACCCTCACAAACTGCTTGTGGGAATATAAACTGGTGCATCCACTTTGGAAACAATCTGGAAATATAGAAAAATTACCATATAACCCAGAAACTCTACTTCTTGGTGTATATACTCCAGAGAAGTGAAAATATATGTCCATAAGAAAACTTGCATGTAAATATCCATAGCAGCATTATTTCCAATAGACAAAAGTTGGAAGCAATCTAACACCTGTCAATGGACAAATGGATAAACAAAATGCGCTATATATCCTCCTATCTAATAAAAGACTAATATGCAAATTGACCATTACTCCGATAAAACCACACCCACAAGCCACGCCCACCAGCCAATCAGGAGCAAATAAACCCCAACCAAGATGACTGCCGGCCATAGAGAGGAGGAGGGAGGCCTGGGTTTCCCTGGCAATGGAGGAAGCCAAGGTATCCACCTGCCCTTGACGGCCTAGGCTTCCACTCAATGCTACAAAGATTCAATTATAGAAGATACATATATCCAAAAAGAAATGGCGGCAGCCACGGAGCTGGAGAGAGCAGAGGCTAGGATTGCCCAGGTGATGGAGGAAGCCAAGCTTCAGCAGCCCTAGCACCTAGGCTTCAAAGTTTCAATTATAGAATTTAAATAAACCCAAACAGAAATGGCTATTGCCATGGAGTGAGCAGAAGGCTTGCTTCCACTCCAGGCTACAATGTGTCAATTGTAGAACATAAATTAATCCCAGATCCCAGGGCCTCCACTTGGGTCGCTGGGGAGTGTGACCGTCCTGCAAATCACCACAGGCCCCTTGCCCAGGCCGCCTCATGCCCCAAGGGAACCCCCACCCTGATCTGGGACACTCTTCAGGGCAAACCAGCTGGTCCCCACCCATGCACCAGGCCTCTATTCTCTATATAATAAAAGAACTGCAAGGGAGCGAAGTTTTGGGCAACCAGGCCAGCAGGGCAGGGCAGTTGGGAGGGAGTAGGCCTGCAAGGGAGGGAAGTTGAGGGCAATCGGGAGAGGGCAGTTAGGGATGACCAGGTTGGCAGAGGAGGGAAGTTCGGGCCAAACAGGCTGGCAGGGGAGCAGTTAGACATCCATCAGGCTGGCAGGGTAGTGGTTAGGGGGTGATCAGGCTGGCAGGCAGAAGTGGTTAGGGGCAATCAGGGAGGCAGGCAGGCGAGCAGTTTGGAGCCAGCAGCCCTGGATTGTGAGAAGGATATCCGACTGCCTGTTTAGGCCTGATCCCAGGATCAGGCTTAAATGGGCAGTCGGACATCCCTCAAAGGGTCCCAGATTGGAGAGGGTGCAAGGCTAGCCTCAGGGACATCCCCCGCCTCTTGTGCACGCATTTCGTGCACCAAACCTGTGTGTGTGTGTGTGTGTGTGTGTGTGTGTGTGTGTGTGTGTATGCAATGAAATATTACTCAGTCATAAAAAGTAATCAAGTATTAATACATACTGCAATGCTGATGAACTGTGAACACATTATGGTAAATAAAGGAAGCCAGGCACAAAACTGTTTGATTCAATGTAATGTCCAGAAAAGGCAAATAAATCCTTAGTGACAGAAAGTAGATAGTGGTTGCCTGGGTTTAGAGATTTGGTTAGAAATGGAGAGTTGCTGCTAACATGTTTGGGGTTCCTTTGGGGAGTTAAAAATGTTCTAAAATTGATGTGGTGATGGTTGCACAACTCTATGAATATTACCAAAAATCATTGACTTGTACACTTTGAATGGATGAATTATATGATATGTGAATTATATCTCAATAAAGCTGTTATTTTAAAAATAAGTTTTTATTTTAAAGTTATTCAAATCCAGTAATATAGTTCATATATAAATAACAATGTACAATTAACTAAATATATATCACAGTTTGCAATGCTTTAGTCTTTAAAAATTTAAACACAAAATCGGCAAGTGATCACACAGAATGATAGGATTGAAGTAAAAATATTCTGCTGGTTTGCCCTGCAGAAGTCAGAAAGTTTTTCTCCTTCTGTGAAGAAGTGAACTACTGTATTGTCACATGAGAGTACTTGTGAGTGGGTGGCTTCTAACTGCTGAAAGAGGCTCCTGGCTGGCAGTCAGTCAGTAAGAAAGGAAGGACCTCAGTCTTATAATTTCAAGGAAGTGAATTCTGATGACAACCTGAATGAGCTTGGAAGAGAAACTAGAACCCAGGTGGGAACTACAACAAAGTTTATACCTTGACTGTAACCTTTTGAAATTCTGAGCAGAGGACATAGTTAAGCCGTGCAGGGACTCTGGATTATTGAAAACTGTGAGATAATGAATGGACATTGTTTTTAGCTGCTAAATTTGTTACATAGCAATAGAAAACTACTACACAAAGTTTCTATGAGCTGAGATGGAGTTAAGGAGTGGGCTCTATGTTTTGCATTTGAATTTGTACATTTGCTGTTGCTAAAAGGCTGTGAGCAATGCAGCCCAATAAAAATGTAACCAACATGAAGTCTCTAAAAGGGCAGTCATTCCAGTCAATTCCAACCTTGTGTTCAAATCAGTGGAGTTGGAGACAGAGACAAAATGGGTGCCTAGTAAACCGACAATTCTGGGTATAGTAGTAGGACAAGCCTGTAATGCCCCCCCTGAAGTGTCTCTTTATGCCCAGAAATGGAAACTGGGCCTTTACCCATTAGACATATAAAGTTGGAAAATGGTTATCTGTTAGGGGATATTGGCAGAGTGGTGTGAAGAATGTAATTTAATTACACAAAAATTAAAAAAAAACTTTTATATCAAAAGATACCATAAACCACTATTTTGCAGTGTTGTGCATAGACTCCATTTTGTTAAAAATGTAGATTTCCTGGACTCCAACTCAAACCTACTAAATCAGATTTTGTAGAAGGTGGGACTCAGGACCCTTTCATTTTAAGGAGCTGGCATGGTGATTCATATAAGTGCTAATGTTTGAAATTCACTGAGCTAGTCCTTCACTTTCTGTAGTATTAGGAAATTCTCAACATATAGGGAGCTTTAAAAAATACAGATGGTGTTCCCTTTCATGTGCAATGAGAGAGGGTGAGGAATTGAAGAAAGAAGAAGATGATGATGATGATGAGGAGGAGGAGGATAAAGAGGAAGAAGAGGAGGAAATAAATGCTCAATTATTAAATATGTGCATTAAAGATTAGAGATGTGTTCCACTGTCAGATAAAAAAAAATCCATGTGTACCAAACAGAATATTTAACATCTCTGGGAAGCTTCTTCATTCCCACACCTTCCTCAGCGCTACCATTTTTACACTCAGGAGTGACTGCTAGAGCAGGTTGCTGAGCCCAAGCAGCCTCATTTGTCAATTGAATCACAACAGGAAGGGGCTTCAATTACTGCTTATCTTCTCTTACTGGAATATTGTATTAGACCCCAAGACAAAGCTCAGATTGATGCAGATCCACTCCAACTTTATTCTCCTGATTTCTATAAGTCATGCTTTCAGTGTTGGCAGTCTGGCAGCTGCAAGGCCTGGTTGCTAGGTAACAATTTCCTGGCACAAAGAACCCTCAGCTGGGAAAGTCAGGTCTGTCAGTGTGAAACAGCTGTATAGAACTTTCATTTATCTTCCTCTTGTTTTGGTTAATAACAGGGCATGAAATCAGAATCAAACTTTTCATAGAAATGAGAAATGCTAGAGGATACCAGTTTAGCTGCTGCTGCTTTATTTGCTGCTCTTTAAATCACGGCCTTTCTATTCTTCTTCAATAGAGCCTCAACAAGCCCAGCAGCCTGCAGAGGGAGCAGGAATGTTGACTGGTCAGATGACCCCTATCTTCTTTAGCATCTGAGCTAGAGTATAGGAGCATAGCTGAACCATAAGATAAGAAGATAACTCCCTGTCTTCAAATTGACCAGCAGTTTTCTAGGATTAGGGTTACCAGATTAAATATAGAACACCAAGTTTAAATTTCAGTTGCAGATAAACAATGAGAAATTCAAATTTAACTGGGCCTTCTGTATTTTTATTTGCTAAATCTGTCAACCCTACCTAGTATGCAATCAATTTGGCATGAAATTTTTGTAAGGTTGATACCAAAAGAGTAATAGAAATAGGAAAGAATCTGATTCTGGTGCTCTTATGGAGGGTTGAGCCTCTGCTCTGGCAGTGCTTTGACTAGTATGCTAGAAGCTGAAGGCAGGAGTTTTGTATAGAGTCACACAAAGAAAAGGCTGAATCTGGCTGAAACCGGTTTGGCTCAGTGGTAGAGCATCGGCCTTTGGACTGAAAGGTCCCGGGTTCGATTCCGGTCAAGGGCATGTACCTTGGCTGTGGGCACATCTCCAGTAGGGGATGTGCAAGAGGCAGCTGATTGATGTTTCTCTCTCATCGATGTTTCTGACTTTCTATCCTTCTCTCTTCCTCTCTGTAAAAAGCAATAAAATATATTTGAAAAAAAAGAAAAGGCTGAATCCACGTCTATTGCTGTCATTTGGTTATCCATCAGATGCTAGTCTAGTCATTAAACTTGAGTGTGATGCTCATATAAAAATATATGATTGGAAATCAGGAAGCCTGGGTTGTAGAGCTCAATGGATGGAGTATTAACAAGCTGTGTGATCTTGGAAAGGTCATTGCTCCTTTAGGCCTCAGTTGGCTTTCCTATGCCCTAGAGAAGTTGGACTAGAGTATTATTTTCAAAGTGTGCCCCCTCCTCAATTAGCAGCATCAACATCCCTGGGAATTTGTTAGAAATGCAGACTATCTGGCTCTATGCCACACCCTCTGAATAAAAAACTCTGGGTGTGGGACCCTGCAATCTGTTTTAACTAGTCCTCCTGGTGATTCTAATGCAAGCCCACATGTGAGAACCAATGACTTACAGAACATTTAAGGACCTTTTTAGCTCTACTTTCACTGGTTCTATTTACTGCTTGACAATCCTCGGAAGTTAGCTGATTATTTGAAATGGCATGTTCTCCTCAGTCCCATTCACTCTCCTTAGAGATTTATTCCAAATTCGTTTTTGGAACTCTATTTCATAGCACATTTCATACATTTCCTCTCCTCCTTTGACAAATTTGGCAAGGACTTCTAGGGTTCATTTTGCCAGGAAGCCAGTGTCAAAATGAAGGTTTCCTCAAGGATCAACAAGGCTCCCAATTGCTGTATTCATGCTCCAATTCAGCATTAGAAAAGGGACTCTGTATATGGGAATATTGTTATGCATTAGTAACTGGATAAGAGAACATTTCTATCTACTCAAGTTGTTTTGAACCATAGCTGCCTTCAATTTTGATTTTTCCTTAAAACTTTTTCTAAAGCTCCCTCTCCACACTTCGTTCCTGGTTTTTCATATTGAATAGTATAGAACTCCACCACACGATCTTAATAAAGATATTATTACTAAGTGAGGGAATCAAAATCAAGTGGAGAAACTCTGGGATTAGTCAGTGTGCCCAGTAGCCTATTTCTCATGGTAACTGGCATCCAGTGGTGGTGTCCATGGTGCTGAATATGGTTGTTTATCATAACTTTGGAAATCTTTGTGGAAAATGTAGGCAAGGGAGGGGAAAATTGGAATATTGTAGCAATCTGTCCTTTGTTTCATTTCCCACTGGAGACAACCTATTATTGCCACTTAGTCAAGATGACCACGGTTATTATATGTTTATTTTATAGGTCAATGCCTTTCTCTGGTGCTTTTCTAGTGGAGTGGCAGAGAAAGGTACACCTAGCTTGGGTAACTATATTTTATTCTGACAGACAGTACTCTATATAAAGTGTGTGTTTACTTAAGAGCAATGGATAATTTCCCAAGTGCTGCACTGTAAATATAAATGAGCGTGGATAACAATAAAATATGAAATTAACAATCAAGTTAGAGTAGTACTCACAAATAATCTGAACCATCAAAGCAGCTTTGAAGGTAATGGAACTGAATAATGCTGCATAGGCTACTCACAGAAAGGTTTTTAAAACTTCTCTGGGTGATGCTTGAGTGGGTGGAAAGTAGGACCAAGATAAATAGAAGGGTTTAGCCTAACTCTAAGATTCCTTCCAATCCTACCCACCAGGCCTTGGTTTTCTTGGCCTCCTTCAGGGTTCTTATTATGGGATGGGCTGTACTTTAATAACGTTCGGAGCACATACCTATGTGTCCATAGTAATGTTGCACCTCACATGGGAACCTACTCTCATATTCAGTGTAATTTTATTAACTCTATAATAATTTAGGGGATCAAAGTAGAATAAAGACAGATGCAGGAAGCCTATAAATGTTACTATAATGAGGCTGGGTTTGTCTAGGAAAGAACAAGGAAATATGTATCCATTGCCGAATTTTTTAAAGTACGGCCACAGTCAATTATAGATTGTTACCTAAGTTATTAAACCTCTTGCAGCCTCAATTTTATCACCTGTAAAATGGGTTTAATGATACTTAACAGGCCTTATATATTGAGTAGTTACTATATTCCAGACACTATCCCTACTTCACAAGTCTCTTGTGATAATGCAATATAGCTGTTGAAAAGTGCATAGTGGGCATTCAAAAATTGCATCGACTATTGTTATTATTATTTTTAAAATATTTTATTCTACTTTTTAGGGGGCCTAGATTCATTTGGGCTATGCACGGTGGATCAGACTTTCTTGTTGGCCAGGACTTGATGCTGCCTAATGCTAGCATGTCTGACAAGTTTCTCAGGAGCCACAATTATTCCTAGAAACAAGAATAAATACAACCAATTATTCCAAATTTGTTGGCTCAGCAAACACCAATTTTGTGTACTAACTCTGAATGTGAACCAGAGCAATCCCTAAGATATCTTATTCCTTAGGTTGAGAGTCAAAGTATTCACACAGGAAAAATTTCCTGAAGGACTGTGGAATCAAGAACCAGGGAAGGGATGTTTTGTGGTTTAACCTAGTCTCACTGTTCCTACAGTTAGTACCTTAATGGAATGCTCAGCCCCTCTGGGGCTAGAAGGATAATGATAGAAAGGCCAGTCTTATTGAGTTTTGGCCACAAGTCCAGTAGCTGATAGCATCAAATCATAGCAGTGATTACTCTGGGGATATTAACTTCAATGGTGTTGTGATAATGGAACATTGACTTTTCTAACAGAGAACTTCATTTAATTGCATTGTGTTATCAGAGTTCCTTTATTGAAAAGTATCCCTTGATTGCTGACTTCATCATAACTCCAGGCACTCATTTAGCTAAATGGGTAGCTATTTCTTTCCCTGGCAGAAGGGTCCCTATTAGCCTTTACATGATTAAGAGAATTCTGGCAGTCTGAGATTCCAAAGGATCCACTGAGCTTAAAAGCTCAGCACTTCTCCCTATGTTTTTCCTGCTCTCTTTGCTACTTGCCTGCTGAACTTAGCTTCCAGAGTTTTGAAATTTATTTACCAGACATTTCTGTTTTCAGTTGTCAATAGGCTTCCTCTAAAGGTTTAGCTACAGAGATTACTATTAGACATCCATCTGCTGTCTTGCCCAGAGTGTGCCACTTCCTTCCCTTTGCCAACCAATAGTGTCATCCAGCCTGTGAGGCAGGCTGTTGGAAATGAATGGCTCAGTAAGGTATACTGAGGGGTAAGATGTCTTTGTGTGATGTTGCCTTACTTAGAAAGAAAATGGACACTGATGCACATAATTGGACACCTAAGATGTGGTGTGGAAAATTGTCCAATTTAATGGGATTTTCATTAGGGGAAAGAGTAACATAATGTAGCTTGAGTGAGCCCTGTCCATTCTCTGGTTCTGAGAAGATGTTAATCAAGTTGCTCTTGGCAAGTCTCTCAGAGATGAAGTGGGTGATGAAACTGATTTTCCAGCAATTCATTTGTCTGAATGACTGCAACATGGCTGCAAAACAGAGCACCAGGGAGCTGGATGTGTTAATTGGGGAAAAAGTGCTTCCCTTAGTTATTTCTTTCAAGAGGGATGTTGTCACTGGGGGCTTTGTGTGTTGGATGGCAAGGTGACTAGTCTTATTGTTGGTATTTCTCAAAGTCAGGATGGACAGAGCTTTGTTAGGAACACAATGGATACAGATGATCATACCAAGGTGTGGATTACTAATATTGGGCTGCTGAGATTTCTAAGTTTTTTCTGTTTTGGAGTCAAAGGTTTCATGCTTTCATTTGGATTCTGTAATTGAATAAATAATAGAAATGACAGGCAAATATATATACACATATACACTGAGTGGACAGATTTATTATGATCTCTGAATGCATAATGATCTGGCCACTCAATGTATATCCTATATAATAAAAGGCTAATATGCAAATTGTCTCCTCGACCAGGAGTTCGACCAGCAGGCAGGCCAGGTAATTGCTCATGTCCCCTCCCCCTTGCCAGGCTGGCCAGACCCCATCTATGCACGAATTCATGCACTGGGCCTCTAATACATCTATTCACTGTGGCCAGATTATTATGCATTCAGAGATCATAATAATCTGGCCACTCATTGCATATCTATAATACAATGTGCATGTAATAAATATATAACATTTTCTGAGCTTTTACTATGTGTGTCAATCATGAAGAAGGAAGTATGGTGGTTAACAGTGTGGGAATATGGTCCTTAGAATCAAACCAATTCATTCTAGTGCTCCCAATTATTAGATATGTGATTTTGGGCAAGGTACCTTTTCTAAATTTCTTTTCCTATCTGTCATGGGGATCATAACAGTAGGGAGGATTAGATGAGGTAATTGATGCAATTAGCATAGTGTCTAGCAAATTGTAAGCACTTAATAGACATTAATTTATTACTAATTTATTAATGTTATATCATTTGAGTCTTCTAAACAACCTGGTATGGTAGGTATTATTATGTTCCGTATTTTATAGGTAAGAAAACTGAGGTTCATAGCAGATGTTAACTTGGCCAGAATTTCACAAATAGCACCTGGCTGAGCTGGACTTGTCTCTCTGAAGCTGACTCCACAGCTTTTATTTTATCTTTTTCTTATTTTTAAATCTTTATTGTTCAGATTATTACAGTTTTTCCTCTTTTCCCCCCCATAACTCCCCTCCACCCAGTTGCAACCTCACCCCTGCCCTGACTACCCCCCACTGTCCTGATCCATAGGTGTATGATTTTTGTTCCGTCTCTTCCCATACCCCCTGCCCTTTTCCCCAAGAGTATTGTTAGTCCTCTCCCTTTCGATGCCCTTGACTCCATTATATTCACTAGTTTATTCTGTTCATCAGATCTTTTATTCACTTGATTTTTAGATTCATTTGTTGGTAGATATGTATTTGTTGTTTATAATTTTTAACTTTACCTTTTTCTTCTTCTTCCTCTTCTTACAGAACACCTTTCAGCATTTCATATAATACTGGTTTGGGGGTGATGAACTCCTTTAGCTTTTTCTTATCTGTGAAGCTATTTATCTGACCTTCAATTCTGAATGATAGCTTTGCTGGGTAGAGTAATCTTGGTTGTGGGTTCTTGGTATTCATCACTTTGAATATTTCTTGCCACTCCCATCTGGCCTGCATCGTTTCTGTTGAGAAATAAGCTGACAATCCTATTGGTGCTCCCTTGTATGTAACTAACTGTTTTTCTCTTGCTGCTTTTAATATTCTCGGTCGTGTGCTCTTGGCATTTTATTTTATTAATAGTATTAATTTTATTTTAAGAATACCAATAGTTAAATTCTACTATCTTTCAGGAAGCCTGGTACTTTCAAAAGGTTTTTAACTGCTTTTTTTGGTCCTTTGCTTTATGTAGGGAAAAATCCATATCCCATTCTACTTATTTATTTATTTATTTATTTATTTATTTATTTATTATCTTTATTATTCAGTTTATTAATTACATTGTTCCCCCATTTTTGTCACCCTATAGTTCCCCTCCACCTGATACCCATCCCACCCTCCGCCCTCACCCCCCCCACTGTCCTCTCCCATAGTTGCATGTTTTTTGTCCAGTCTCTTGCTGCAGTTCCCACACCCCCTTTCTCCCCAAGAGTTGTCAGTCCATTCCCTCTCTACGTCCATGATTCTGTTACATTCACCAGTTTATCCTGTTCATCAGCTTATTAATTCACTTGATTTTTAGATTTATTTGTTGATAGATGTGTATTTGTTGTTCCTAATTTACACTTTTATCTTTTTCTTCTTCCTCTTCTTAAAGAATATCTTTCAGCATTTCATATAATATTGGTTTGGTGGTGATGAACTCCTTTAGCTTTTTCTTATCTGCAAAGCACTTTATATGGCCTTCAATTCTGCATGATAGCTTTGCTGGATAGAGTAATCTTGGTTGTAGATTCTTGCTGTTCATCACTTTGAATATTTCTTGCCACTCCCATCTGGCCTGCATCGTTTCTGTTGAGAAATCCGCTGACAATCATATCGGTGCTCCCTTATAGGTAACCATCTGTTTTTCTCTTGCTGCTTTTAATATTCTCTCTTTGTCTTTTGCTCTTGGCATTTTAATTATGATGTGCCTTGGTGTGGTCCTCTTAGGGTTCCTATATATTGGGGTTCAGTGCGCTTCTTGGACTCCTAAGTCACTTTCTTTCACCAGGTGTGGGAAGTTTTCGGTCACTGTTTCTTCAAATAGGTTTTCATTGTCTTGCTCTCTCTCTTTTTCTGGCACCCGTATAATTCGGGTTTTGGTATGCTTGAGGTTGTCCCAGAGGCCCCTTACACTATCTTCAATTTTTTGGATTCTTTTGGTTTCTTGCTTTTTCAGCTGAGTGGATTTTACCTCTTTGTATTTCAAATCTTTAACTTGGTTCTTGGGGTGCTCCAGAGCACTTTTAGGTCTTTGTATAATATTTTTTATTTCAGTCAGAGTATGCTTAATTTCTGGTTGGTCCTTTTTCATATCCTAGAGAGTCTCCTTTATATCCTTGAGGGTCTCCTTCAATTCCTTTTAGGACTCATTCATTTCCACGTTGGCTTGATCATTTCCTTGCAGGTCTCGTTCATATCCTTGAGGGTCTCCTTCATTTCCTTGTAGGACTCATTCATTTCCTTTGCAGTCTTCCTTATTTCCTTGTAGGCCTCGACCTTTTGTTGGAGCCTCTTGAGAAGCCCTATAACCGTGGTTTTGAATTCCATGTCCAGTCGTTTTTTTCCCTCCATTTCTTTCACATCTAATTTCTTTCCAGGTCTCTGCATGGTGGCTGCTTCCCTGAGTTGGTCAATTAGCTTTGTGTGGTAGACTTCCTATTAGGGACAGTGGCTCAGCCTCCCCAGTTACCTGAGGTGGATATGGGTTGCACAGTCTTGCTGAAATTAAGCTCAGGTTAATCGTTGCTAGCACTTGGAGGGGTTGACCTCCAGGCCAATTGTCTGTGAAGTTCAGCTGTGCTCAGGTTGGATGGGCGGAGTCTCCTTGCCAAGCAGACAGCATTAGCTCCACCCTATGCGGCCCCAGGACTCTGTGATTGGGGCAATGGCTGCCAGCACCTCTGAGAGAGAGCTGCTCCCGAGCTCCACCAGCTGCCGCCAGGGAATTCAGACTCTCCCCAAATGAGTCTGCACGCCCAATGTCTCACCCAGGGTCGTAAAACAAAGCAGTCTGACGGTTTTCCGAATGAGATAGCAAGTCGCAGAATGCTCTCTGCACGGTCATGCAGCTGAGCTGTTCGCACAAGCTGCTTTCTCCACAAGCCGGCAGACCCGGCAGGACCCGAGCTTTGGCGTGCCCTCCCACTGTCCAGTTTTCACCCCGTATGATAGTGGGTTCCCTGGACTTCACCCAAAGTTGGAGCATTGGTCCAGTGGGACATCTTTGTCTCCCCATTCGAGAAAAGTGGCTGGTTTTCAGCCGCCTGCCCTCTCCGCTGGCGCGCGCTCCAAACCTCTCTCTGCATGAATCTTTCATCGCTCTCCGCCGCTGCTCCTCCGAGTCACAGTGTCTTCTTTTCACTTTTATTTGTGGAATTTTCACTCGGCGAGCTTTCTGGTGATTCTGGAAGGTGTTTGTTCTTTCATTCAGTTGTAGTATTAAAATTGCTGAGTATCACGGCAAGATAGGTGTTTTACCTATGCCGCTATCTTGGTTCTCTCTGCTCTTGGCATTTTAATTATGATGTGCCTTGGTGCGTTCCTCTTTGGATTCCTTTTCTTTGGGTTTCTCTGTGCTTCCTGGACTTGTAAGTCTATTTCTTTCACCAGGTGGGGGAAGTTTTCAGTCATTATTTCTTCAAATATGTTTTCACTATCTTGCTTCCTCTCTTCTTCTGGCACCCCCATAATTTGAATGTTGGTATGCTTGAAGTTGTCCCAAAGGCTACTTACACTGTCTCCATATTTTGGGATTCTTTTTTCTTTTCTGGTTGGGTGTTTTTTGCTTCGTCATATTTTTAATCTTTGACTTGATTCTTGTGATCCTCTGATCTGCTGTTGGAGCGCTGTATATTATTTTTTATTTCAGTCAGTGTATGTTTAATTTCTAGTTGGTTCTTTTTTATATCCTCGAGGGTCTTGCTAAATTTATCAGCCTTTTCTAGGAAATTCTTGAAAACCCTTATAACCATGGTTTTGAACTCTATATCTAGTCATTTGTTTTCCTCCATTTCGTTCATTTGTGACCTGTTTTTTTGTCTCTGCATTTTGGCTGCTTCCCTGAGTTGATAGAGTGGCTTTGTGTGCTATGTGTCTTATAAGGCCCAATGGCTCAGCCTCCCCAGTTACTTGAGGTGGACACTCTTGGTGCAACCCTTTGTGGGCTGTGTGCACAGTTTTGTTTTAGTTAAGCCTTGATTGTTGTTGGTATCACTGGGAGGAATTGACCTTCAGGTCAATTGGCTGTGAGAATCAGCTGTGTCTACGATGGGAGAACTTTTGTGCTTGAGACACCCTTATGAGGCAAGACTAGCTTCAATGGGGCTTTGGTGCTCACTGAGTCTGCCTCCTGAGTTGTGTTCCTTATGGATCTGAGGAGTTGTAATCTGGATGATAGCACTCTGACCCCTGGGTACACTGGCTCTTGCATCTCCAAGGAGGTGCTAATTTAGCCTCTGCCTGCAGCCACCCAGCAGAAGCTATGGGGAGATCTGCAGAGTCCTCTTCTTTGTTTGGGTTTTGGAAGTGCCCAGATGAGGCCCAGCTGTGAAGCTATGCAGGCTGCTGTGGGACCTTGAGCATTCTTTTGGATGTTCTGGGTCTCTATGACTCAGCTGCAGTTTGTAAGATAAATTTAGATTTCAAAGGACCAGGCCATTCATATGCAAAATACTCTCTGGGAACAGCTTGGATGGGGTGGAGTCTAAGGCAGAGCAAACAGCAATGGCTTTCTGTCAGCCTTGACCTAAGAGGCCCCTGGGTCTTAGTGTCCTGAGGTAATTGCTGCAAGCACCTCCGAGAGAAACATGACCTCGAGTTCCATTCGCAGCCAGACAGTCCAGTTTCCCTCCATATGAAACTGGGTCCCCAGAGTCTCTCCCAGAACTGGAGTTCAGAGCAGTCAGGAGATTGTGTCTCTCTCCCAATTGAAAAAGCCAGCCAATGTACTCAGTTGCCAGCTCTGTCTGCGTGTGGGACTCGGTACCGCTGCACTTTACTTCCAAAGCTCCTCTGAGTCTCAGTATGCTTTTCTCTTCCCTTCTAGTTGTGGAATTTCCACTTAGCCAGCCTTCCTGTGGTTATGGATGACGTTCATTTTGTCTTTTAGTTGTAGTTTTGAAATGGTTGTGCAAGGCAGCAAGTTTAGGTGTTTACCTATACTGCCATCTTGGTTTCTTCGACTTCAGAGCTTTTAACCAGCAAGCTCTACTGCCTCAGTTATAAAGGGGTGGGAGCTGGAATTTGTCTGTTTCTCTTTAGAGTTTGCATCCCTGGCCACAATTTGGAATTGCCTGGGGGGAAAATCATAACAGAACAGTGATTATCTCTCAGAAGTGGGAGTGGGTATTTATTGGAAAGGTAAATGAGATGATTTTTTTTTTACATTTTGATAGGGGTTTGGATTATATATGTGTATGCATTTGTCAAAAGTCAAGAAATGGTACTCTTATAATTTAGGCATTTTACTATATGTTAATGTTGTGTAATAACAACCTGAAAAAAATATTGAACTCTAAATAATTATATGTCTGCAGAATTATTCAAGGGTGAAGTATGCTGGTATCTACAACAAATTTTGAAATGTATAAAAAATAAGATTGGTTGGTAGAGGACTAGATAGAGGGATATATAAGTGATAAGGCAATCTTATCTAATAAAAGAGTAATATGCAAATTGGATGTACCTCTGCTATGCTCACAGGCCATGCCCACCAGCGACGCCCACTAGCCAATCAGGAGCTGGGACAAAGCCAGCCCGGGCTAAGGCCAGCGGGGCAGAGATGAAGTGGCCCCTGGGGGCGAAGCCAAGGTGGGGGCGGTGACTATGGGGCTCCGGGAGCAGAGCCAAAGCGGCCGCCGCCACCTTGGCTTCACCCTCTGCGGTGAGTGCACAGCTCCCGCGGGTGGAACCAAGGTGGTGGCGGCGGCGAGTGAAAGGCCCGAGTAGCGGAGCTGAAGTGGCCAGTGGTGACCACGTGGCCCCCAAGGCCAGGCAGTTGCAGGCAGCCAGGACTAAGGCTTGGACTGGAGCTGAGGCACCCAGTGGCGACCGCATGGTCCCCAGGTGGTCGGGGCTAAGGCTGGAGCTGAGCAGAGCAGGTCTATGGCTGGGTTCCCGAGGCCTAAAGCCTGGGCCAGAGGCAGAGGCTTTAGGCCTTGGGCAGGCCGGAGCTGAGTGGTCAATAGGACATCCCCTGAGGGCTCCCAGTATGTGTGAGAGGGCAGGTTGGGCTGAGGAATCACCCACCCCAAGTGCACGAATTTTGTGCACTGGGCCCCGTGTGTGTGTGTGTGTGTGTGTGTGTGTGTGTGTGTAGTGCTAATTATAGAATGTAGGTGATACAGACTTTACTATGTGTTTGAAAATGTTCATAATAAAATGTTGGAATACAAATTGAGAATTACTTGGTTAGTTTTAAAAAATACCAATGCCTGGAATTATCTCAGAGTTTCAGAAATAAATTAGTCTGGAGTAGCACCCAGGTATATTTTTAAAAAACTATAAGAAACCACAATTCTCAAGGTGATTATAAAGAGTCTTTAAAATTTTGAAAATAAAATCAAGCAAGCAAATAAACAAACACAATGTTTACTGGGTCCTCAAAGCCAATTCACAAGAAATGTCCCTAGGTCCCAAACTGAAAGTGTCCTGATGACATTTCAGCCAGTGATAACTTATTTCGCCTTCTCTCTTGTATATCTTCACTCACTGCACTCTGCCCCTACTTTCAAACATTTCCTGTAGCTGAAAACAGCCCTGGAAAGAACACAATGAACAATATCAGCTAGATTATAGATGGCAGCCACCTTCCTCTCCCAGTTACCAGACCGTTGCTTGAGGTTCTGCCTCACCTATGCCCCCACTTTGCAGTTCCTGGAAAAGCAGACACTCATCTTTTGCCTAAATGGTTGGCTAGATACCTAAAGCTAAACACAGGGCTCAAAGTTGCCTGGATTTCAGCATCTGTGTTCTTGCTTCTGAGCTGGTCTGGGATTGTGTTCTCAAACAAGCATTATTTAGGGGCTTTGAAGGGAGCAGAATATACAGGATCTGAGAGTTTCAGCCTGTGAGTGCTCTTAAGAGAACTTACCATATATTTTCTATAAACCCTATTCAGAATCAATCTCTCTCTCTCTCTCTCTCTCTCTCTCTCTCTCTCTCTCTCTCTCTCTCTCTCTCTCTCTCTCTCTCTCTCTCTCTCTCCTCTCCCGCCTACCAGGATGCTATGAATTTGTAATGGAACATACGTGGGAAAGGAGTCATGTTTTAAGTGACTCATAAGCTAAATTCACATAGGAATAGTTCTTTCTGTAATCAGTGTGCCAGGGATCACAGGCTGCTAATTGAGCTAAGAAGCAGTGAATTGGCTCTTTTCATCACTGCTTTAACTTATACTGGGGATTGTTTCTCTCCTGCATATGGAAGACAATTCTGCCAAGAGAAGCTGGGACTGACATATGGCCAAAAAACGGTTATATGAAATTTGTGTCAGACTATAGTGGAATCATTTTGGGAACTAGTGCAGTCACCAATAGTTCAGAGTGAGGGAAATGAAATTAGAACCATAGGCTAGATTAAGTGAAGATGGTTTCTCATGGAGTCTCCAAAATATAGATAGGTGTAATGTTCTAATATCTAAGCCTACTAACTTGAGCTGGCCAAAAACAAAGTTAACTAGAAAAAAATATTTTTTAATGAAATAAGTATAATTTTCAAAATAATTTTAATTGTGTGAATTATGGCATTGTTTTATATATATACTAGAGGCCTGGTGCATGAAATTCAGCATGGGGGGTGTCCCTCAGCCCAGCCTGCACCCTCTGCAATCTGTGATCCCTCTCACAATCCAGAACTGCTGGCTCCCAACTGTTTCTGCCTGCCAGCCTGATCACCCCCTAACCACACCCCTGACAGTCTTATTGATGTCTAATTGCTCCCCTGCCAACCTGTTTGCTTCCATCTTCCCTCTTCTGCTGGCCTGGTCACCCCAACTGCCCTCCCCTGCAGGCTTGATCACCCCAACTGCCCTTCCTTGCAGGACTGGTCCCTCCAAACTGTCCTCCCCTGTAGGCCTGGTCCTACCCCCCCAACAGCCCTTCCCTACAGGCCAGTCACTCCCAACTTTTCTCTTCTGCCAGCCTGGTCACCCTTAACTGCCCTCCCTTGTAGATTTGATTGACCTCAACTACACTCCCTTGCAGGCCTGGTCCCTCCCAAATGCCCTTCCCTGCTGGCCATTTTGTGGTGGCCATCTTGTGTCCACATGGGGGCAGGATCTTTGACCACATGGGGGCAGCCATATTGTGTGTTGGAGTGATGGTAAATCTGCATATTACTCATTTATTAGATAGTATAGAGACTTGTTGCATGGGTGAGGGCCAGCCGGTTTTCCCTGAAGGGTGTCCCAGTTCAGAGTGGGGGTTCCCTTGGGGAGTGGGGAGGCCTGGGTGAGGGGCTTGTGATGGTTTGCAGGCTGACCACGCCCCCCAGCTACCTAAGCAGAGGTCCTGGTAGCTGGGATTTATCTTCTACAATTGAAATTTTGTAGCCTGCAGTAGAGCCAAGCCTTCTGCTCGCTCCTTGGTGGCAGTCATTTCTGTTGGGATTTATTTAATTGAAACTTTGTAGCCTGGAGTGGAGGCCTAGGCCAGCCAGGGTTGCAGAAGCTTGGCTTCCTCCATCTCTAGGGGCAAATGTAGCTTCCTGCTCTCTCCAGTTCCATGGCTGCCGCCATTTCTGTTGGGATGTATTTATCTTCTATAAGTTAAACTTTGGTTGGGTTTATTTGCATATTCACTCTTGATTGGCTGTTGGGCGTGGCTTGTGGGCATGGCTTGTGGTTGTAGTGAAAGTATGGTCAATTTGCCTTTTACTCTTTTATTAGATAGGACTAGAGTCCCAGTGAATGAGATTTGTGCACTGGGAGCGGGGAGGATCCTTCAGCCCAGCCTGTGCCCTCTCATAGTCTGTGACCCCTTGAGGAGCAGGCCTAGGCCAGCAGTCAAACATCCCTCTCACAGTCAGGACTCTCGCAGTCTGGGACCCCTTGTTCCTTAATTCTGCGCTCGAAAGCAATGAGCTCAGCTTCTCGTTGAATGGCACTTCCCCTGTGGGAGCACACTAACCACCAGGGGCAGCTCCTGGATTGTGCATCTGCCCCCTGGTGGTCAGTGAGCATCAGAGCGACCAGTTGTTCTGCTGTCTTATTGTTTTGCATATTATACTTTTATTATATAGTGTATCTTTAATTATTTGAAGTATTATATACTAGAGGCCCAGTGCATGAAATTCATGCAAGGGGGGACAGAGGGGTGTCCCTCAGCCCAGCCTGCACCCTCTCCAATCTGGGAAACCTTGAGGGATGTCTGATTGCCCTTTTAGGCCCGATCCTACTAGGATCGGGCCTAAATGGGTAGTCGAACATCCTTCTTACAATCCAGGACTGCTAACTCCAAACTGCTCACCTGCCTGCCTCCCTGATTGCTCCTAACTACTTCTGCTTGCCAGCCTGATCACCCCCTAGCCACTACCCTGCCAGCCTAATTGATGTCTAACTGCTCCCCTGCCAGCCTGTTCGCCCCCAACTTCCCTCCTCTGCCAACCTGGTCACCCCTAACTGCCCTCCGCTGCAGGCTTGATCACCCCCAACTGCCCTCCCTTGCAGGCCTGGTTCCTCTTAACTGCCCTCCCCTGCTGGCCTGATGGACCACAACTGCTCTCCCTTGCAGGCATGGAACCTCCCACTTTCCTCCCCTGCTGGCCGTCTTGTGGTGACCATCTTGTGACCACATAAAGGCAGGATCTTTGATCACATGGGGGCAGCTGTCTTGTGTGTTAGAGTGATGGTCAATCTGCTTATTACATTTTTATTAGATAGAATAGAGGCCTGGTGCATGGGTGGAGGCCAGTTGGTTTGCCCTGAAGGGTGTCCTGGATCAGGGTGGGGAGGGTGGGGATTCCCTTGGGGTGTGGGGCGGCCTGGGATAGGGGCCTATGGTGGTTTGCATGCTGGCCACACACCCCCAACGACCCAAGAGGTGGCCCTACGATCTGGGATTAATTTATGTTCTACAATTGAAACTTTGTAGCCTGGAATGGAACCAAGCCTTCTGCCTGTTCCGTGATGACAGTCATTTCTGTTTGAAACTTTGTAGGCTAGGGGTGCAGAAATTTGGCTTCCTCCGTCACCCTGGCAACCATAGCCTCTTTTCTCTCCAGCTCCGTGGATGCTGCCATTTCTGTTGGGATTACGTATCTTCTATAATTGAAACTTTGTAGCATTGAGTGGAGGCCTAGGCCAGCAAAGGCAGGCAGAAAGCTTGGCTTCCTCCATTGCCAGGGAAACCCAAGCCTCTCTCCTGCTCTCAGTGGCGGCAGCCATCTTGGTTGGGGTTTATTTGAATAATTTGTTCCTGATTGGCTGGTGGGCGTGGCTTGATTGGATGTATGGTCAATTTGCGTATTACTGTTTTATTAAATAGGATGTCTTCTTTTCCCCTGATTGATTCCTTTGCTCCCAACCCTGCCACTCCTGCTCTTTGGTTTTAATGGCTCCAGTTTACCTCCCAAGCATCTTGCATCTTTTAAAAAAAATCCTCACCTGAGGATATTTTTACATTGATTTTTTTAGAGAGAGTGAAAGGGAGGGAGGAAGGAGAGGGGGGGGAAAGGAGAGAGAGCGAGAGAGAGAGAGCGAGAGAGAGAGAGAGAGGGAGAGAGAGAGATTGACATGAGAGAGAAACATAGATTGGTTGCCTCCCACTCATGGATGGGGGCAATGGAGGGCTTGCGATCGAATGTGTAACTGAGGTATGTGCCTTAAACTGAAATCAAACTGGAGACCCTTCAGTCATCAGGCTGGTGTTCTAACCATTAAGCAAACCTGCCAGGGAGCATTATGTATCTTTTTTTTTTTTTTAGAGAAAAAACTTTATTTATGAAAATCTGAAGCAGTACAAAACTCAGAAGTTCCACTTAGGTGCAAGAAACATGGATATGATGCTAAGAAACTCTAGTATTTCCATAAGTTGAATAAAATTTAAGTTTAACAGCACAGTAATCCTTAAAGCAGCAATCCTGACATTTTAACATGGCCTTGTATATTGTTAAATAAGCAAGGCTAGAATGAGCTACAGAGTTTTTGTTTTGAAGATATTGAGTGAGATAACAATTACATGATGTGAGTTGAACAAAAGCTGCATAAACTTGAAAAAATACCCACTTCACATGGCTAAAATTTTGATGTCATAACCTACCCATATGGCCCCTTGTTTTATTAAGATGACTAGATTCTCTGGAGGATGAAAAGGGGACTTCTCCCAGCTTACCCTATCCATATGTTTTTACTGGCCAATTTCTACTATACCTTGTATTATAACAAGCTAACTCTAGGTAAATGCTCTTGCCTAGAAGAGGATTGCAATCCTGTTAATATTAGGGCCACGAGGGGGAAATTGACATTAAAAATCTAGGCCAAGAATAGGATGGAAAACTAAATCTATTGGATGGGGGAGAAAGTATAGGATAGATCTCATTAAGATATTGAGTTGTACAGAGACTTAGGAACCAAGTAAAGACCAGAAAAAGATCTTCTGGCTAAAGTAGGAAGGACAGTATAAAAATATTTACAAAAAAGGTTCAGAATAAAGTAATATTTACAGAATGTTAAACTATTAATCTGTAGCCATAATAAGGCCCTTTCGAGTTCTCAAAAAACCTTTGCTTTCTTCTCCTTTTGTTCTTTCTCGTGTTTCTTCCATTGCTCTTCCCTGGTCTGAAGATGAGGTTGTTTGTAAGTTTTCTTGTGGAAGCTAACTCTGCTTACATGCTCAGAGATTTGTTTTCTTTAGATTGTCCCCATGTTTCAGTTTTCCTTTGTGTGGCTCATAGTTGAGGGGATGAGACAAACTTGCTTTGAGATCAAACACTGGTTTCTTGTTGGAGAGTGGAGTCTGTGCTGCTTCAGCTGAAAACTTGAATGGGGTAATAACTGTAGCAGAATCCACCTTTGTGGTCTTTAAGTTTTTTGACCCAAGCATGGCCTGGCCTTTTGGGGTATTTCCAGATATGGACACATGTGGAGACTTTCTGGCTGGTGTCTTAGTTAGTGAACGCTTATATTCATTATCTTTAGTAGCAGCTGAAAACCTGACATTCATTTTAGTTGCTGAGAGAGTGGAACACTTGACCGACCCCTTCATGTACTAGGTGCTCAGATCTGCATCACCTTGGGCCCGGCCTTGTGAGCGCTGCTGGCTTTGAGGGAGTACAAGCCATAGAGAATCTTCCTTGGAGACCCACTGGAGTTGCCACCACTTCCCTAGTTATGGACTGCTTCTTCAGTTAGTTAAGTGAATTGTTTTGTTCAAAATTTTTCTTTTTTCTCTTAATATATTCATCAATGGACTCCATTTCCTTAAAATGGGCCTCATGAAGCTTCTTAAAGTTTGGAGTAGTGATTGCAATTCTTTTATTTTTTTCCAGATTTGGAAAACCCATTTGTGTAGACAGACTTTTTTCTTTCTGAGGCTACCTTTGAATATTCATTACCATTTATTCCACTATTTCCTGAGGACACTGCATTCTCGTTTCCTTGTCTGTCATCTGGTGGAGATGGAACCTCTGCAACAGGTCTGAGAGACTGATTTTCATGCTTTTCTTGATTCTGGAACTCAGTGGGATCACTTGTTTTTATCTCTGAATGATCCTGCTGGGAGTCAGGATTGCTGTGGACAGACCTGCCCCTTCTCCTTTTCTTGGTGATATGGCCAGCTGTTTCCCACTCAGCTTGTTTCTGACTGCTGATCTGCATCTTAATGTCATCACAAGAGGATGCAGAAGTTTGTTTCATCCTGATTTCCATTTTCTTTTCTGGCTTCCCCTTTCAGGTGGGTTTTCAAGGCTTTTAGCAGCTTGTTTGCCCTCATGTTAGCCTGGAAGCCCAGACTCTTGGCCAAGTTCTGTAGGTTACTGTACTTGAAGGAGTCCAGCTCCTCGAGGGAGGGGACAGCCATCCCGACCAGCAATCCAGGCAACCAGGCGAAGTACCCTCCAATCTGTGGTGCGCAGTTCAAAACTCAGGCTGAGGATTATGTATTTTATTAACATTTCTGGCAGCCTAGATTTTTCCAGAGTCTTGGGCCTGCCCTACTCCAGAACTATACTCTGGGCCTGGTTTTTCTAAAAGGTGGTAGACATTCCATCTATGGTACATGATATTGTTTTATTGGCTTCCTAGGTGAACATTACAAATTATAATAGTTGTGCGGTTTTTTTAGACATATTAGAAAAAATTTCACATCAATCATTATTTTATCAATGTTACTGATTAGGATGAAGCTAATTTCTGTAGGTAAAAAAGAATAAATTGAAAAAAGGGCATACAGGTGAAAAGATGCTCAAAGCCACCAATCATCAAGGAAATGCAAATTAAATCCCAATGAGATGTTACATCCCACCTGTCAGAATGGCTGTCATCAATAAATCAACAAATAAATGTTCGTGAAGATGTGGAGAAAGGGAACCCTTGTGCACTGGGATCACAAATTATGTATTTTATCACAAATTATGTATTTTAGTCACTATGCAAAATAGTATGAAGATTACTCAAAAAAATTTAAATTAGAGCTGCCTTATGACTCAGCAAATTCGTTTCTGGGTGTATATCCAAATAAACCCAAAACACTAATTTGAAGAGAATATATGTACCCCTATATTCATTGCAGCATTGTATACAATAGCCAAGATATGGAAGCAACCCAAATGCCCATCAATTTACCAATTGATATTGAAGAAGCAAATACACACACACACACACACACACACACACACACACACATACATACTAGAGGCCCAGTGCACGAAATTTGTGCATGAGGGGGGCTGTGTGTCCCTCAGCCCAGCCTGCACCCTCTCCAATCTGGGACCCTCAAGGGATGTCCATCAGGCAGTCGCACATCCCTCTCACAGTCCAGGACTGCTGGCTCCCAACTGCTTACCTGCCTGCCTTCCTGATTGCCCCTAACTGCTTCTGCCTGCCAGCCTAATCTCCCCCTAACCACCACCTTGCCAGCCTGATTGATGCCTAACTGCTCCCCTGCCATCCTGTTTGCCACTAACTGCCCTCCCCTGCAGGCCTGCCCCGCCCCCAACTATCCTGCCCTACAGGCCTGGTCCCTCCCAACTGCCCTCCCCTGCTGGCCATCTTGTGGTGGCCATCTTGTGTTCACATGGAGGCAGCCTTCTTTTGTGTTGGAGTGATGGTCAATTTGCATATTACTCTTTTATTAGAGAGGATAGAGGCTTGGTGCATGGGTAGGGGCCAGCTCATTTGCCCTGAAGGGTATCCTGGATCAAGTGGGGGTTCCCTTGGGGAATGGGGCAGCCTGGGTGAGGTGCCTGTGGTGGTTTGCAGGCCAGCCACACTGCCTGGTGACCCAAGTGGAGGTTCTGGTATCTGGGATTTATTTATCTTCTATAATTGAAGCTTTGTAGCCTTCAGCAGAGGCCTGACTGGCCAGGAATTTGGCTTCCTCCATTTCTGGAGAAACCCAAGCCTTCTGCTCACTCTGTGGCCACAGCCATCTTAGTTGGGTTAATTTGCATAATTGCTCCTGATTGGCTGGTGGGCATGGCTTGTGGGTGTAGCAGAGGTATGGTCAATTTGCATATCACTCTTTCGTTAGATAGGATATATATATATACTGAGTAGCCATATTATTATGATCTCTGAATGCATAATAATCTGGCCATTCAGATTATCTAATAAAAGAGCAATATTTAAATTGACCGCACCTCTGCCACACCCATCAACCAATCTGGAGTAAGTGTGAAAATTAACACAAATCAAGATGGCTGCAGCCACGGAGAGAGCAGGAGGGAGGCTTGGGTTTTTCCAGCGATGGAGACCCAAGCTTTCCACACACCCTGGCTGGCCCAGGCCTCCACTCAATGCTTCAAAATTTCAATTATAGAAGATAAAAATCCCAACAGAAATGGCTGCCACCACAGAGCAAGCAGGAGGGTGGGTTGGGTTTCCCCAGCGATGGAGGAAGCCAAGCTTTCCATACACCTTGGGGGGCCCAGGCCTCCACTCAAGGCTACAAAGTTTCAATTATAGAAGATAAAATTCCCAACAGAAGTGGCTGCCGCCAGAGCAAACAGGAGGCTTGGCTCCACCCCAGGCTACAAAGTTTTAATTGAACAAGTTAAATAAATCCCAGATTCCAGGGCCTCCACTTGGATCACCAGGGGCTGTAGCTGGCCTACAAACCCCAACCCTGATCTGGGACACCCTTTAAGGCTAACCAGCTGGCCCCCACCTATGCACCAGGCCTCTGTTCTATCTAATAAAAGAGTAATATGCAGATTGACCATCAGTCCAACACACAAGATGGCTGCTCTCATGTGGTCAAAGATCCTGTCCCTATGTGGACACAAGATGGCCACTACAAGATGACCAGCAGGAGAGGGCAGTTGAGAAGGGCCAGGCCTGCAAGGGAGGGAAGTTCTGGGTGATCAGGCCAGCAGGAGAGGGCAGTTGGGAGGGACGAGGACTGCAAGGGAGGGCAGTTAGAGGAGATCAAGCCTACAGGGGAGGCAGTTAAGGGTGATCAGACTGGCCAAGGAGGGAAGTTGGAGGTGATCAAGCCTGCAGGGAAAGGGAGTTGGGGGGGACCCAGGCCTGCGGGAAAGAGAAGCTGGGGGAGGACCAGGCCTGCATGGGAGGGCAGTTAGGGGTGACCAGGTGGGATCAGGCCTAAATGGGCAGTCAGACATCCCTCGAAAGGTCCCAGATTGGAGAGGGTGCAGGCTGGGCTGAGGGACATACCCACCCCATGCACGAATTTTGTGCACTGGGCCTCTAGTGTGTGTGTGTGTGTGTGTGTGTGTGTGTGTGTGTGTGTGTGTGTGTGTATTAGTGGCCTGGTGCAAAAAATCCATGCATGGGGAAGGGGGGTGACCCTCAGCCCGGCCTGCACCTTCTCCAATCTGGGACCCGCTGAAGGATGTCCTACTGATGATTTACAGGGATCAGGCTTAAACTGGATGTTGGACATCCCTCTCGCAATCTGAGACTGCTGGCTCTTAACCACTCACCTGCCTGACTGTCTGCCAGATTCCCTCTAACCACTCAGCCTGCCAGCCTGCTCACCCCTAACTGCCCCTCGCCGCTGGCTGCTTGCCTCCAAATGCCCCTCCTCCACAAGCCTGATCACCCGATACTGCTACCCATGCCAGTGTGCTTGCTTCAAACTGCCTTCCCCCGCCAGCCTGCTCACATCCAACTGCCCCCCTGCTGGCCTGCTTGCCCCCACCTTCCCTCCCCACTGGCCTGCTAGACCACAACTGCCATCCTGCTGGTCTGCTCACTCTAAACTGCCCCCTTCCCCGCTGCTCTGATCACCTTCAACTGACCCCCAGTGATGGCCTGCTTGCCCTCACCTGTCCCACCTGCTGGTCTGCTTACCCCCATTGGTTCTGCCCCCACTAGCCTGATGACCCACAACTGCCATCCCATCCTGGCCTGATCACCCACAACTGCCCTCTCCCCTTGGCCTCTAACCACCTCTACCTCAGCCCCATCACCATGACTTTGCCCAGAAGAATTTCTGGAAGTTCTCTTGGAAGGTCTCCCAATCTAATTAGCATATTACCCTTTTATTAGTATATATAGAGGCTTGGTGCACAGTTGGGGGCCACCTGGTTTGCCATGAAGGGTGTCCTGGTTCAGGGTGGGGGTTTTCTTGGGGTGTGGGGCAGCTCGGCTGAGGGGCTGATGGCAGTTTTCAGGCTGGCAACACCCCTTTCAGGGTGGGGGTTCCCACTGGGGTGCCTGGCCAGCCTGTGTGAGGGGCTGATGGCTGTTTGCAGGCTCTCCAAGCCCCATAGCGGGTAATCTTAACCCATGGGAGTGTAGCCAGCCTGGGTGAGGGGCTCAGGGCTGTTTACAGGCTGGCCACACTCCCTTCGCGTTAGGGGGGTCCCACTGGGGTGCCTGGCCAACAGGGACCCTCACCTCATGCAGGTGTGGCCAGCCAGAGTAAGAGGCCAAGGGCCATTTTCAAGCTGTCCACACACCCTGCAGTGACTGAGGCTCCCAGCCCCTCCTTTTTTTCTTTTGTTTATTCAGTGCCTCCTTGAGTGAAGGCCAGGGTTGGCTGGAAGCAAATATCTGAGATTTATTTATCTTCTATACTTAAAACTTTGTAGCCTTGAGTGAAGGCCAGGGCAGACCAGGGTGGGTGGGAAACTTGGCTTCCTCCATCGCCTGGGACAATCCAAGCCTCCTGCTCACTCCAGCTCCATGGCTAACACATCTTTGTTGGGTTAATTTGCATATTTGCTCCTGATTGGTTTTGGGGAATAACAGAGGTACGGTCAATTTGCATCCTTCTCTTTTATTAGTGTAGATACATATTAGAGACTCAGTGCATGAATTCATGCATGGGTGGGGTCAGGCTAGCCTGTCCAGGGGGAGGGGACATGGGCAGTTGGCTGGGCTGCCTTCTAGTTGAACTTCTGGTCAAGGGGACAATTTACATATTAGCCCTTTATTATATAGGATATGCACTGAGTGGCCAGATTATTATGCATTCAGAGATCATAATAATCTGGCCACTCAGTGTATATGTGAACTAGAGGCCCAGTGCATGGATTCATGCATATTGAAAGGAAATTAATTAGAATAAATATTTTAGAGGCTGGGAAAGGACCAATGGAGATTGGCCAGCCAGGGAAGGACAGTGGGAAGGCTCCAGGGTGTGTCCTGCCAATCTCACTGACTCCTGATCTGCCGGACCCCAGCAGCAAGCTAACCAACAGTCTGAGCATCTGCCCCTTGGTGGTCAGTACACATCATAACAACTGGTTGAACAGTTCAACAAATGGTCAGACACTTAGCATACTAGGGTTTTATTATTTTATTTTTTAAATATATTTTTATTGATTTCATAAAGGAAGGGAGAGGGAAGAGAGAAATAGAAACATAAATGTGAGAGAATCATTGATTGGCTGCCTCCTGCAGGCCCCACAACCCGGGGATATGCCCTTGACCAGAATTGAACCCGGGACCCTCAGTCCACAGGCCAACACTCTATCCTCTGAGCCAAACCAGCCAGGGAAGGCTTTTATTATATTAGGACATTACTTGGCCATAAGAAGGAATGAAGTCTTAATATTTGTAACAGCATGGAGGGATCTGGAGTGTATTATGCTAAGTGAGATAAATCAGACAGAGAGAAACAAATAGCATATGATTTCACTTATATGTGGAATTGAAGAACAACATAAACAACAAACAAAGCAGAAACAGATTCATAGATTCAGAGAACAAACTGAGGATTTCCAGATGGAAAGGGGGGAGGGCTGGGTGAAAAAGGTGAAGGGATTAGGTACTACAAATACATAGTTACAAAATAGTCACAGGATATAAAGTACATTAAAGGGAATATAGTCAATAATATTGTAATAACTATGCCTGGTGCCAGGTGGGTACTGTATTAATTGTGGGATCACTTAATAAATTATATAATTTTCTAATCACTATGCTGTAAACCTGAAACCAAACTATATATATAAAAGCCTAAGTGACTGAATGACTGGACACACAAGTTGTACAATTTCAAACATAGTAAAGAGCTCTTCTCCTACCCTCCAACTTGTGACTTAGGAAGAAAAATACTTCATTTAGCTATTATAAATGTTTATATATTTCTGTGAATAAAGGCTCTAAGGCGTGGGGCAAGATGGTTTTGCCAACTTTGGAAAGAATGGCCCACTACTTGGGGACGGAGATGCTAAGTAGGATGTTGGGGCTAATAAAACAAACTGGTCCTATTAATTTTGTTCTAGGTTCCCCCTCTCTGTGAGTATTACCAGAAATTCCTGGACTTGGAAATATATAAATTGAGACTGGGATATCACTGGGACCAGAATTGTGACTCTGTTCCAAAGGGCCACTGTGTACCCCTACCACAGAGTACATCACTTGTCATTTGTCACTTCCTTAAGCCCTATTAATACCAGACAAACACAGGACAAAGGAAAGACTACAAGAAGACAAAGGGAGTAGGCATTCAGTAAAGTTATTAAATATGCATTTAAGTGTAAATAATTATTTTGGATGGTAATTGGAGGTAGTCCAGTATTTGGCCAGTGACTGAACTTGAGTGCATTAAATCCTTAATTTTCAAGCAAGCATTGTGGAATCTTCTCTAATAGAACTCATCTTCACTCATCTCACCGTCAGAAGACGGTGAATTATTTACAAGGCATAATGATATTCTGCAATGCTCCCTTTTCTGTTAAGAAGTGATTTTTTATCTCTCCAGATTCCATACCAGGGTTAGTCTCACTTGGCTCTGTTTTCCTTGTGTCTGCAGATCTCAAATTGTCAGTCAACATCTTGTCAGGAAAAGGTCAAATGGGCATGCAGAGCAGGGATCCAAGACCTGAGGAAATAATGTATTCAATCTATCTCTACTCCTTTAAGGCACTGAGAAATGGGGGCCAGACAGACAATGACACAAGAAGGGTATCTCCAACTTAGCTCAGAGCTGCAGAAACCTGGGCCAGATGAGCATTTTTCAGAGTTTAGGGAGCAGGAATTTCAATTTTCATGTTGTAAGCTCACATGATGAAATCTGATACCACCCTTCCTATGCTCTGGAAATGAACTCAGTCCTCTGCTTGAATCAGGGTTTTGAAGCCACAGAGTCTCACAATGCAATTTTCACTTCCCATTCCCTGTGGGATGCAAAGTGGAATACTGAAATCATGAGCATGGATAGTGATACATGGTCTAATTAAGTGCTCAAAATGAGGGATCTTCTCACTGGTTTTACATTTTTATTCTCGAGAGATGTTTTTCTCAGGCAATTATATAGTAAATAGATTTTAGACTAATTAGACTAAATAAGACTTCATTCCTTCTTATGGCCAATTCTGGAGTCATCTTGGCATCCTCAGTACCTAATACAGTGCTTTATGTGATGTTCAGTAAATGTTTCTTTAAAGGGTAAGCCTGAAACCTGGCATTAACTTCTTATCTATTTGGAATATAAGCTTTGGGGTCTCTGTCTCTTGATCTCATCAGGCAGATGCCATGTTTTCTGTGGCCTATGTCTACCCTCTGGGTTGATGCCCTGGGAGCCTGGACAATGTCTACAAAAAGCAGACAGGGAATAGGGAAGCATTGTTAGTCAAGCAACCATATTTTTGATTGTTCTAAGAGCTGTTCCTGGGGTGAGATCTAGTTGGCTTCTGCTTCTCAGCCTTGGCCCTTAGCCCCGTGGCTTTGACCTGCAGCTGTGTCTCTGGACTAATTATTTTCTACAGTCTTATTGGATTTCCTGATTGCTATCCTTGTTCCTTGACCCATGGTCTGAACATTTGTCCACAGATGTCAGGGGGAAGGGCTTGGCTTTATTGTCTAATTGCTTTAGTGGTGATAAGTCAGAGTACAATTCTGGTTTGAGGAATTCCAAACCAACTTACCTAGAAAAAGAGCAGTAAGAAAGCAAAGACAGTTTATCAAGGTTAGGGCTGAGATCCACAGGCCAGGAATTTAAAATAGAGACAACATATTGGCATTAAATTTGGAAGTATGGGATAGGTTATGAAAATTTATTTCATAACATTATACTAATGATGTGATGGTTCTCAACTAAGGGCAGTTTTGCCAGGGGATATCTAACAATGTCCAGAGATATTTTCTTAATTTTATAGTTTGCATTCAGCATTATTTTGTTTTAGTTTTAGGTACACAGAATAGTGGTTAGACAATCATCTACTTTATAAAGTGTTCCTCCCTAAATTTAAGGTACACATCTGGCAGCATACATAGTTACTACAATATTATTGATTATATTTACTATGCTGTACTTTACATCTCCATGACTGTTCTGTAACAATGAATTTGTATTTCTTAATCCCTTCAACTTTTTCACCTAGGCCCAATCCCTTTCCCATCTGGCATCCATCAGTCTGTTCTCTGTATCTATAAATCCATTTCTGTTTTCTTTGTTAGTTTATTTTGTTCTTTAGATTCCACATATATGTGGAGTCATATGGTATTTGTTTTTCTCTCCAGAGATATTTTTGAATGTCATAATTGTGAGGGGGCTACTGTCATCTAGTGGATAGTGGGCTGGGATGCTTGTAAACATAAAAATATGCAAGGAAAACCTCAACAACAAAGAATTATTCAATTCAAAATGTCAATAGTGCCACCATAGCTAGTGTTACTCTGTGGTTAGAGTGATGGATGGCCCGCCTATCAAAGGGTCTCAGGCTTGTAATATAACAATGTTGCCTTTAATTATATACATAATATATTAACACATTATTCTTGAAAAATATTATAGTACTAAAGATGTTGCTCAATGGTTGAATGTCAACCCAGGAAACAAGAAGTCAGGGTTCAATTACAGGTCAGGGTACATGTCTGGGTCGCACACTCGATTCCCAGTAGTGAGCATATAGAAGGCAGCTGGTCAATGATGTTTCTCTCTCTTTATCCCTGTCTCTTCCCTTCTCTCTAAAAATAATTTAAAAATATTTTTTAAAAGGTTATGACCAGCCAGGCTCAGTGGTTGAGCATCAACCTATGAACCAGAAGGTTACCGTTAGATTCCCAGTCAGGGCAGATGCCCTGGTTGAGGGTTAGATCCCCAGTGTGGAGAGTGCAGGACGTGGCCAATTAATGATTCTCTTTCATCATTGATGTTTTTATCTCTCTTTCCCTCTCCCTTCCTCTCTGAGAAAAAAAAAAAAACAACAGGTAAGACCAAAGACCTCTTTGAAAACCTCTTTTCCCACCTCAGTCCCCTTCCAGTTTTGTAGATGTCACATTTCAGAACTTTATCTATACATTTACACATACAGCAATCCCCCCTCTCCCGCAGTTTCACTTTCTGTTGTTTGCTACCCACAGTCAACTGGGGCCTGAAAACCTTAAATATATTTTAATTTCTGCTGCTCTGAGTGTTGTGATGAAATTTCATGCCATCCCGCCTGAGATGTGAATCATCACTACCTCACTTGTTAGTCATGTAGTATTCTTGGTTATCAGAGGAGTATTGTAATGTAGCAAGGCTTGTGTTAGAGTAATCCTTATTTTACTTAATCATGGCTCTGAGTGAAAGAGTAGTGGTGCTGGCAATTCAGCTATGGCAAAGAGAAGTGGTAATGTGCTTCCTTTAAGTGAAAAGGTGAAAGTTATTCTTTATATGTTTATTACCAACACAAAGAGAAAGATATTTCTTTCTTTTCTTAATTGTTTACAGTATTGCAGATGTCCCCCATTTCCCCCTTTCGTCCCCCTCCACCCAGTCCTTGTCCTCCCTGGACTTGCCCACACTATTATCTGTGTTCATGGAAGATGAAAGTTTTTATTTAATTAGGAAAGAATAAAATATGCTAATGTTTCTAAGATCTTTGGTATAAAGAAACCTTTTTATCTATTAAATTGCCTAATTTATAAATTAAAGTGTATCATAGGTATGTATATATAGAAAAAACATAGTATACATGGGATTGGAGACTATTCATGGTTTCAGTCATCTACTAGTTTTCTATGAACATAACCACTGTGGATAAGCAGGAATTACTATATATTATGTACAGCTATAGAAAATAAAATACTATCTCATTATTTTTTACAGCTTAATAGTATTCTTTAGTTTATCTATTTCCCTACTAATGAACATTTTGGTTGCTTCTGGTATGAACCTGTTATTACAAATGCTGCATTGCATATGCCTTCTTGAACATGCTTGCCAGGATTTCCTAAAGTGAGTATGGGAATGAAAATTGCTAGGTTATAGAAAAACGCCCATTTAAAATTTTATCAGCTACTGCCAATGGCCTTCTAAAGAGCCCACAAATTTAATTCCCTGACAGTCTCACCAACAGTTGATAGTTATCTTTTACATATTTGCCAATCAAATGGTTAGAAAACACTAACTTCAATTTGTTTTAATTTTCATTTCCCTTGTTACTGATGAGTTTGAGCACTTCTTTATATATTTGTTGAACCTATCATATATTCTCTTCTTTGGACAGTGGTGTTCATATTTCTTGCTCACTTTTGTATTATAAGACCTTTCTAATAGTTTTTTTAAGAACAAAAGAGAGGAGGATCAGATTTGTATGAAAACATCGACATCAGCCTATCCAGCATCTTGCCTGTCCTTCCTACCTAAGACAGATCCTGAGACCCAAACAGACCAAAAGGACCATTTCTCACCATTACTGAGAATCCAATAAAGCAATTATATTAGAAAATAAATTAACCAGACCATTCTTGCCACTGCTCACCATTTCCCTGGACTGTAAGCCTTTGCTATGCCAGCATCTTAACACTGAGTAGCCAGCAGGTACTGCCAGTCAGATTCACTCTCGTCAAATACAAATCTGATATGTGGTGAGGAATAAAGGACCATGAAAGGCAGCGTGTGAACTGAATGGCATCTGCTGCTTGTGCAAATGGCAATTAGTACCATTAAATTTAAGCTAATCTTCATTAAGAACATCTGTTGTCTAGTCCACATGAGAAAACTGAAGATGGGTTTGGGTGATTGTGACCATTACAAATAAGTAGTTGTATTAACTAGCCCCCCCCCACCTACCCATAAGCTGAAAAAGATGTGGCAAGGAAAATGTATAATATGTGATATGTAGTAACTAAGGAATAAAACTAGATAGTTTGTGCAAGATTCCTGAGCATTTTTTTTTAAAACTTATGTGTCATGCCCTTTTGTGGTGAATTAGATGATTGATGTAGTTCTAGTGAATTTTAGGATCAGAATAAATTATTCCAAAGACGCAAGCAGAACTGGCCCTTGGCCAAATTGGGTATGATCAAAATGAATTGTACCCAATCTGGACTTTCTGGTCCCCTCTAGCCTTTTGGTTGCTTCATCTCATACACCATGCTACTCTGTTTTCTTGGAGCCCCGCTCTCTGCTGGAGAACAATGGATATAAAACATTTTAAATCATTGATACCAACATGTTGCTTGACTGCCATCCTTCTGCCTCACAAGTGGAGGACATTGCTGCGTAATCACACTTCCATTTGGCTTGTATCTGTGGTGGAGCAGACTATTCTCATGAGTTCCAGAAGAGGTGTTAAGGAAAGGGCAGGGACTTCTGCACCTTTGAGTTTAGGCAGGTTAATTTCTTCCTGACAATCAACTATTACAGTGATGGTCTTTTTTTTTTTTTGTAAGTAAGTGTGGCATTAGGTATGGCTGTACATAGGTAGATTATTAGTCTAACTTGTTTTTATTTTATTTTATTTTTTATCTTTATTGTTCAGTATATTAATTACATTGTTCCCCTTTTTCCCCCCTATAGTTCCCCTGCACCTGGTACCCATCCCACCCTCCGCCCTCACCCCCCGCCACTGTCCTCTCCCATAGTTGCATGTTTTTTGTCCAGTCTCTTGCTGCACTTCCCACACCCCCTTTCTCCCCAAGAGTTGTCAGTCCATTCCCTCTCTATGTCCATGATTCTGTTACATTCACCAGATTATCCTGTTCATCGGCTTATTAATTCACTTGATTTTTAGATTCATTTGTTGATAGATGTGTATTTGTTGTTCCTAATTTACACTTTTATCTTTTTCTGCTTCCTTTTCTTAAAGAATATCTTTCAGCATTTCATATAAATTGGTTTGGTGGTGATGAACTCCTTTAGCTTTTTCTTATCTGCGAAGCACTTCATCTGACCTTCAATTCTGCATGGTAGCTTTGCTGGATAGAGTAATCTTGGTTGTAGATTCTTGCTGTTCATCACTTTGAATATTTCTTGCCACTCCCGTCTGGCCTGCATCATTTCTGTTGAGAAATCCGCTGACAATCGTATGGGTGCTCCCTTATAGGTAACCAACTGTTTCTCTCTTGCTGCTTTTAATATTCTCTCTTTGTCTTTTGCTCTTGGCATTTTAATTATGATGTGCCTTGGTGTGGTCCTCTTTGGGTTCCTATATATTGGGGTTCAGTGCACTTCTTGGACTCCTAAGTCAATTTCTTTCACCAGGTGTGGGAAGTTTTCGGTCACTATTTCTTCAAATAGGTTTTCATTGTCTTGCTCGCTCTCTTTTTCTGTCACCCCTATAATTTGGATGTTGTTATGCTTGAGGTTGTCCCAGAGGCCCCTTACACTATCTTCAATTTTTTGGATTCTTTTGGTTTCTTGCTTTTTCAGCTGAGTGGATTTTACCTCTTTGTATTTCAAATCTTTAACTTGGTTCTTGGGGTGCTCCAGAGCACTTTTAGGTCTTTGTATAATATTTTTTATTTCAGTCAGTGTATGCTAAATTTCTGGTTGGTCCTTTTTCATATCCTTGAGAGTCTCCTTTATATCCTTGAGTGTCTCCCTCATTTCCTTGCAGGTCTCGTTCATTTCCTTGTAGGACTCATTCATTTCCTTTGCAGTCTTGCTTATTTCCTTATAGGCCTCGACCTTTTGTTGGAGCCTCTTGAAAAACGCTATAACCGGGGTTTTGAATTCCATGTCCAGTCGTTTTTTTCTCTCCATTTCTTTCACATCTGCTTTCTTCCATGTCTCTGCATGGTGGCTGCTTCCCTGAGTTGTTTAATTAGCTTTGTGTGGTAGACTTCCTACTAGGGACAGTGGCTCAGCCTCCCCTGTTACCTGAGGTGGATGTGGGTTGTACAGTCTAGCTGAAGTTAAGCTCAGGTTAATCATTGTTAGCACTTGGAGGGGTTGACCTCCAGGCCAATGGTCTGTGAAGCTCAGCTGTGCTCAGGTTGGATGGGCGGAGTCTCTGGGCCAAGCAGACAGTGTTAGCTCCGCCCTATGCGGCCCCAGGGACTCTGTGCCGGGGGCAATGGCTGCCAGCACCTCTGAGAGAGAGCTGCTGCCGAGCTCCACAGGCTGCCGCCGGGGAATTCAGACCCTTCCCAAATGACTCCGCACGCCCAATGTCTCACCCAGGGTCGTAAAACAAAGCAGACTGATGGTTTTCCGAATGAGATAGCAAGTCGCAGAGCGCTCTCTGCGTGGTCATGCAGCTGCGCTGTTCCCAAGGTCACGCGCAAGCTGCCTTCTCCACAAGCCGGGAGAGCCCTGCAGCGCCCGAGCTTCGGCGTGCCCTCCCACTGTCCAGTTTTCACCCCGTATGATAGTGGGTTCCCTGGACTTCGCCCAGAGCTGGAGAATCAGTCCAGTGGGACGTCTTTGTCTCCCCGTTTGAGAAAACTGGCCAGTTTTCAGCCGCCCGCCCTCTCTGCTGGCGCGCGCTCCAAACCTCTCTCTGAAAGAATCTTTCAACGCTTTCTGCCGCCACTCCTCCGAGTCACAGTGTCTTCTTTTCACTTTTATTTGTGGAATTTTCACTCGGCGAGCTTTCTGGTGATTCTGGAAGGTGTTTGTTCTTTCGTTAAGTTGTAGTATTAAAATTGTTGAGTATGATGGCAAGATAGGTGTGTTACCTATGCCGCCATCTTGGTTCTTCCCTTCTCCTTTCTTTGAATTTTATATCTAAGTTTTGGGAGAATTGACATCTTTAAAATATTTTAAATATCTTATATTCAAATATCGTCAGTAAAGACTTGTATATTTTTGACCAAGTATGTCCAATATATTTCTTGTAGACTTATTTCTAGATATCTTATCTGTGAATGAAATATTTGTCTTAGAACTTTTTTATAATTGACTGTTGCTATAGTACAAGAAAACTATTATTTTTGTATGTTTATCTTATATGTGGCCACCTTTTTGGAACAAATCTTTTAGTTCATTTTTCTGGCACTTAGCAGGCAGTCAAACAGGATGAAAATAGTGGTAATGTTTCTTTGATACTGCAAAATTTACATATTTTTATTTTTATTGAATTTATTGGGGTAGCATAGTTTAATAAAATTATATAGGTTTCAGGGGTACAATTTTATAATGTATCATCTGTATGTTGTATGGTATACTCACCATTCAAAGTCAAGTTTTCTTCGGTCACGATTTATCCCTCCTTTATATTCCTTTATCTCCCCCACCCTATACATCATTTTTTGTTCTAATTACAAGCTCATTATTTTGTAAAGCTACATGCTTAAAAGTTGCTTCTTAAGTTGAGTCAAAATCTGTTCTAAAATCTTTCCATACACTAGTTCCTGTTCAGTTTTGTAGAGCTAAATAGAATAAGGGAAACACTTCATCTGCAGGATAACCTTTCAGATATTTGAAATATGCTTATGCTCTCCCCACATTTTCAAGGATAAGCAACTCTGTTATCTTCTATATGTATATATCCTTTGTACCTTGACTCATCTTCGTTAAATGAATTCCATCCATTTTGTCAATGTCCCTCTTAAAACATGGTATTTAGAGTGGAAGTGCTCAGTTATTTTTCTGACCATTGCAGAGTATAGAGAGACTAATTTTATTAATTTGCACACAACTCTCCTATCAAACTTCTCCAAGATAACAAAGTTAGAGCTAAACAGTTTTAAACTATTTTTTAAATGAAATCTTAGACAGTACCTTAATTCTTAAAACAGATAAAAGTGGAGTTTCTCTCATTGAAATGAAAGGAGGGTGAGAGGGTACAAAACCTTAATTATTTCAACTTCCTTATTCTCCAAGGTAGCCCAAGAAGAATCCGGAGGATCTGAAAACGAGAAATTTAATCCAACTTCTTTAGAAGTCAATGTGGCTTAGAGAGGAGAAATGATTTACTGAGGTCACACAGTTACTTAACAGGATAGAACTAAACTTGGGTCTCCTGTCTCCCATTTTATAGATCTTTTCACCATGTCATATCATTCCTCACTATTAACCACCCCCCAAACTTAATGATTTTATTATCTTTGAAATCAACTGAAATCTTAGGGCTGCTGTTAATATTCACTTGCTTCAGTTATACACTTTAATTTTTGGAAATCTAAATGTGGGACTTTACATTTATTAAGTATATTAACTATAATCTGTACTAGAATTCAAGGAAACAGACTTTTTGTTTGTTTTTGCCCATCAGTCATGCCTTTTAAAAACATTCTAAGTCTTGATTCTGTCTTCCAACATTAATTTCTTTGACAAGCTGTTCAAGTAACTAATTATATTGATACTCAACCTCCAGTTCTTCAATTTGCCAACAAATGTATAAGCAGGACCTAACTTCAAAAACTTCAGATTCACATTTTATGGCATGTATCCTTCTTCAGATGGAAAACCCTTACATATATATATATATTTTTTTCTTTATTTTATTGTTTAAAGTATCACAAATAGTAGTACATAAGTTTTGTTCCCCCCCCATATTGACCTCCCCCCGGCCGCCCCTACCCCCCAGCACATGCCCTCACCTGCTTCCCGCAGTGTCTTGTATCCATTAGTTATGCTTATATGCATGCATACAAATCCTTAAGTTGATCTCTTACAGCCCCTGCCCCCCACCCTCCCCTGCGTTCCCACTGTAGTTTGACAGTCTGTTCAATGCTTCTTTGCCTCTGTATCTATTTTTCCCCCATTTCTTTTCTTTAAAAAATCTTGCATCTGCATACTAGAAATAAACTTAGAAGAACAAAAAATGCGTGAGTCTTCGTTTCAATGTCTAACAGTTCTGAGTCCCAGTTTCAATGTCAAATAGTTCCTTATGTCTACATGTCAGCAATGGTATCTGGATGGTGGACAAATGGTGGCAATGCAGGTTCCACCCTTTCTGGTTTGGTCCTGGGAAATCTGCAGCGACACTCAGCTGCTGACTGCTAGCATGGCAAGGTGTCATCAGCATCTTCCATCTCTGGACTGTCTTCATGGTTGGAACAGACCTGTTAGTTCCTCTTTGTTGCAGGAATCCATATGGTCTTGGAGTTGTTTTCTGAAAATATACAAACATATTCTTAACCAAAAGATAATAAAGGAATCTTTTCTGTAAATTAGATTTGGGGTTCATTTTATTTTTTCCCAAATGATTTTCCTTTTGCTTATTTTGACATCATGTGTGTTTTTCATGGGTGTCCTGGTGTTACCATTACAAATAGAAATTAGTTTTCTGAGGTAAGAATTTTCTAGATGTAATTTACTTACAAGATGTTTTTCCTTACATGATATTACTTCACTATCCCCCTTATCTGATTAATGGGGGCTTTGTAAATCTTATTTTACAGACTTGGTAACATAAAATTTTAATTTTTGCACAAAAAATATGACTGCTTTAGGTTCTTTGCATATTAGGCAATTTTACGATGAGATAAACTACTAATAGAAATTTTAGTTAATATTTTAGGAACAGCTTTTTTCCAGTACACTTAAATTTTCTTGAGTATTCACTTATTTCAATTGGCCAATTTAAATTAATTTGAAAACTTGATCACTATTTCACTGTCAAATTTAATACTCAAACAATAATCTTAGTTTACCCTGTAAATATTAGTGGAAAGGATTATTTGCATTCTTGAGTTGGACCTGAGTATTCCTGGTACTAGATTGAATTTAGATATTGGGCAGCTGTTGCTGGCCAACTCTCTGTCTGTAACCTGGTTCCCAATCTGAGCTGGGCATGGAAGGCGAAGCAGCCGTGGGGGCAGAAGACCTCCCTCAAAAGGGGTGAGAGTTCAGGTCCCTGAAATGTTAGGGGGGTGAGGGTCTGTGCCCCACCTCTGTTGACCTTTTAGTTCTCTCCTGATGCCCCCTCTGCAACTGTGCCTGTCTTAGGTTGTTCCTTCCCTGAGGAATCTTACCCATCTCTGCCTAACTAGCCATCCTCTGGGGCCAAGCAGAGTGATGTGAGGTTCAGTTCTGTCTCCTTGGTAGTATATGCCCCTGTGGCCTCCATGCCCAGCACCTGCCTTGGGAATCCCCTCGCCTGCTGGTGGGGTCCTGGTACTGATCACATATCTTGGGGGACCTAGGTTTCTTCTCCAGGGAGGACCCAGTTCACACCATTGGGCGAGAGATAGATCCATGATGCCAGCCATCCAGAGGCTTCAACCTCAACTTGAACTGAAAGCTCAGGCAACAGCTGTGTCCACTTGGATTGTGATAAGAGGGTCCCTCTTGGCAAAAAGGGCAAGAGGGGCCAATATAGAATGCTCAAGTACCTTATCAGTTCCTTAATTCCTTCTAAAAGGGATTAATTCCTTTCATATCCTTTTTTAAATTGCTGCCAAACATTCAAAGAATTAGTTTTTAAGTTTCTTTGGGGTAATTGTACAGTATGCTATTGTATAATATCAAAAATTACAATGACATTATAGAATAATATCATGTAAGGATATTATGGTGTCATAGGGGGGCCTAGCCTAAAGACTGGTGTCCATAAGAGATGATATGCTCTAGGCCATCTCAATTCAATTTCAAACTAGCTGCCAATTTATTTATAACTTTACATAAACTTTGTCAGGGAGATAAAAACACAAATTACTTACCTTAGTTCAAGAGGTCATTTTACTTATATATTGAGACCCATTTCAATTACCACCTCCTCTTAGAATGCTACTATGTCCCTATTTATCCTTGAAGCAGAATTGACCTGGAGCTATTCTATACTAAAATATAATTTTCAAAACTATACAAACTTCCTCTGCTATTTTATGAATTCCTTAATGATCTTACTTATTCTGTGCATTCCCATACCCTGAGTCTGGGATGGCAGGTGACTATAGTGACTGCCTATTGAGAAGGGTTGTGAGGTCAGGCAGAAACTTAGTGGCAAAGAGTGTTGTGAGGAGTTAATGATTTCTGCAATGGGCTCAGGAAGGAAGTATTTTTCCAACTCTAGCCCAAGACATTCCCAATAGTAAAAAATGCTTTAAAATATACTTTATACCCCCATATATCTAGTAACTTTATTTTAAAAAGTTAGTTGGCTATGGCTTGTTTCAACCATTCTTTTTGTCTACTGATCATAATTTTTCTTAAGTGCTCACAAACAATATTTTGATAACCCTTTTTGATATTTTTGGGTATCAGCCTAAAGTTAATCATTGGTTATTTTTTTTTTGAGATATGCTTCTTTCTCTTTAAAAAAAATAGGACAGCATTTCCTTGTCTTTAGCCTTCTGGCAGCTATTTTATTTTCCAAGAACTTTCCAGGTGGTGGTGAGTCATTTGGAGAAAAGGCCCCTTTCACTGGGACCTTGCAACATCATTGTTGGTAATGGTTAGGGGCCATAACTAGGAGAGCTGTTTCTTGGAAAAAGTATATTTGAATTGGGCAAATCAGAGGTTGAAGTCAGGATGGCCAAAAAATGTGTTATTGACAGAGGCCTGGCCTAGAAAGACAGCCAATTCTAGTCAGGCCATTTTCTTTGAAACATAGCCCAACAAGCATTTCAGATGGCTCTCCCTATCTTTCTTCCTCTCCCCTTTTCTTGGCTTCATGTTCTCCTTTGCTGTAGTTTTTCACCTCTGAGCTGAATTTGGATGGCTAAAGTGTAACCTCAGCACAAAAATGGCCAGAAGAATGCACATCTGCCCTTGAGTTCTGGATAAGAGTCTAGGTCAAGGACTGCTAGTGACAGGAGATAATAAGCAAAACAGGAAACAATTTCAAGAAACTGAAGATAGTAGGTTAAGAATAGATGCAACTCAGACTGTATACATGTGAAAAAGAGAGTATATAAACTGTGTAGACACACAAAAAATCAATAAAATGGTGATTCATTAGAATACTAAAAGCCACAGATTTTTTTCTGTGTGTGTGTGTGAACCTACCTTGTAGGTTAACTAGACACTGTGAGAATACAAAGACATGATCCTCAAGATGTTACAGTAATTTAATTTTTTTCTGTCTTACTATGCTACTGATAAATAGCCAGAATCTGGTGTTCAGTTGTATTTTTTAAAAAGCCTTTTCTTTAATAACAAGTTTTGGAAACAAAATATAGTGACTTTTTAAAAAGGCTAACCTTTAATGATTGGAAAACAGAATCCATGCAAACTTTCTGTTCCAACTATGTTAGTTTAATGACCATTGATCTACTGTAAATACAAAGAAAATGAGATTGAAATCAACTGAAGCTTGTCTCCCCACTCACTGTTGTGGGTTCCTTTGTAGAAGCTGCAACAAACATGGTTTATTTAGACTGGGGAATCTCATCATGTAGGCTCAGTCCAGCTAAGGATCTTGTCACTTCAATGAGGATCTTACCACTTATTTGGGTAAGAGGCACAGCGAGAATGGGGCCTTTGACCCTACAAATGGTTGTTCTGTTGCTATAAACCATGGAAAGTCCATTTAAGGGACAAATGTAAACAGGGCCTGCTTTGCTCTCAGTGGAAAGGTTTGAGTTGAATGCCATCCAGGCGATCACACTGGTTGCCATTTTATACAGTCTATTTCTGTCTTCCTGTACACATCTCTTAATTTGCATTTCTGCTTAAACTTGCCACTAGTCTTGCCTCTCTGTGTGGGAGATGGAATGAATTTGAAGAGGGAAAAAAGAAAGGCCTTTTTGTGAGGAGGGGGAGAAGATAGGACTTTCACTAGCTGTTCCTTCTGGCTATCTTCAGAGAAGCATTTTGTCTCCTGGCCTCCTTGAAGGATATCACAGAAGCTCTCTTTTGGCAAAGACATCAGCCTTACTTCTTTGTGTATTTGACTTTTAGCTGGTTTTGAACCAATTTGGCTCATTAAAAAGTGATGACTGGCATAATCAGAAGATGAACTAAAAGAAGGTGGAAACAGACCTCTAAGATAGTTTACATGAAGAGAATGATTTGAAGGGCCCATTATAGGCCCTCAATTATCTTTCACCAAATTTTAAGGGACACAGTATGTCTACTATTAGAGCATTATTCCTTAGATTCAGTTATGGTCCTGTATAGGTATTACCTTCAAATCTGGGCAGGATGCAGATTAAGCTATGAACACTCTGGTTTGCATCTGCTCATTAGAAATTTTCATCCAACTCGTCCTTTCTCAGCAACCAGTTGCTGCTCCTTGGCAATATATTGGACTTGGATTACTTTCCCCAATCTGAAGGGATATTAATTTAATTGTGTAAATCCACAATCTTAACAGGCCTCAAAAAGCAATTTATATGAGTCAAAACTTGGAATGGCTAAGCAATTTAGATGATTGTATAAACAAGTTCCAAGTCAATTTTTCAGAAAATTATACACTGAGTGGCCAGATTATTATGATTTCTGAATGTATAATAATCTGGCCACTCAGTGTATATACTATATAATAAAGGGCTAATATGCAAATTGTCCCCTTGACCAGGAGTTTGACCAGCAGGCAGACTGGCCAACCGCCCATGTTCCTTCCCCCTAGCCAGACTGGCCGTACCCCACCCATGCACAAATTCATGTACCAGGCCTCTAATATATAAATACTAGAGGCCTGTTGCAGGAAGATTTCTGCAGTAGGGCTTCCTGTGATGGTCTCTGCCGCCCTGCCTGCTTCCCTCCTTTCTCTGCTGCCCCGTTTGCTTGCTTCTCTGCAGCTTCCATCCCTTCTGAAGTGCTTGGCTTCCTTCTACACTGTCTTCAGTCTTCGCTCTTTGGATGTGCAAATTAACCACCATCTTGGTTGGGTTGATTCGCTCCTGATTAGCTGGTGGGCATGGCTTGTGGGTGTAGCAGAGGTACAGTCAATTTGCATGTTTCTCTTTTATTAGATAGGATACACACACACACACACACACACACACACACACACACACACACACACACACTGAGTGGCCAGATTATTATGCGTTCAGAGATCATAATAATCTGGTCACTCAGTTTATGTAGTTCAGAGTCAAGGAGATAATTAAATTGTGACAGAAGAGATTTAACTAAGAGGTTTCCATCAAACTAACAGCTCTTGAGAACAGGAGCTATGTCTTCTTCTTTTGTATCCCTAACAGTTACCATGGTGATTGAATTCTCATGAACACTCAGTGAATGTTATTCAATAAGTGAACAAATTCAGAAATATTTCTTGACTTAAAGATTGATTCTGGAATGAATTACCAAATAATGTTGGTGAGTTTTATTGTAGAGATTTTATAAAAGAAGATAGGTACAGTATTACTATGCCCAGGACATGGAAGTAAAGTACTCTGTAGAGGCAGAGAAAGACAGTGCATGTTCCTTCTAGTTTGTGGGTGCTATGAAACATGATGAAGGTAGTTTATACAAGGTTCTCTCTCTCTTATTCTCTCTTATTCTGATTCTTCACCTCTCTTTCTTTGCCAAAACCAATTTATTTTACCAGCTTTTCTGGGTATCGCCATATTCACCTTTATTTCCTCCTCTTAGAGCACATATCTTTTGCAAAATAATTATAATAATTTGCATTTGTATACCACTAATGCTTTTCAATGAACTTTTATAGACACTATCTCTTTTTCTTTCAAATTGCAAAACACCCCACTATGAGCATGGAAAATAGCATTAGTTGCAGTTTTCAAATGAGGAACCTGAGGTACAGAGTGTTTAAATGATTTATGCTTGATGAGGTAGCAATGTGTGACTGAATTAAGACTAGATGTTACCTTAAGTCTCAAAATTTAGGAATGAAGGTTTGTTAGGAAAAGAAGACTGCTTTCAAGGTTATAATTCTCATTCGTTTTGTCGTTTTTTTCAAATTCCTTCTTTATATTCTTTTCTAGGCATATGAGGCTAATACTTGAAAAATGGCCAAGTCAAACATTCTCTCAATTGTGAGGTCGCAATTTATTCTCAGCTTTTTTTCTTCTGCAAACATGAAGTGCATACTTAACTAGATTTAAAACAACGTTTTGTCGGTCATCTTTATGTCTCTACTTAATCCAGCTGACACAGAAGTCTTCTGGACTGTGCTGCCCCAGAATGCATTTTCTCTTTCTCTGTCTTACAATTTTCTTTAACAATAGCAGGAGGAGGGTGTCTTGCACTAAGTGATGTTTCCTTGAGTCCTTTCCTTCTTGGGGTAACAACTTTTTCACACAGATTCAAGAGGTAGCAGGTCTCCTTTGATTACCAACCCAAACTCTATTTGGTGTCCCAGAACAGAATGAGTATGGCAGTGTTGTACTGAAACCATGGATGAAGTTGGACTTCAGAGCCTAGGAATGATGTTAGGACTAAAAGAGCCAAGGGCTTTGCAAAATCTGGAGGTCTAGGCAGGCTGTGAGTTACTAACCAGACAAGCATTGACAAAGTAGGAAATAGGCTTCTTATTGGGGTTAAAGCAAGGCCAAGGGTCAAAAACTAAATAGCAATGACCAATAGTAACAAAAATAGTACTACCCTGGAGAATGAGATAAAATTTGCCTTAGCCTGGAAGATAGTTGAAGTGACACTGATTCTAGGAAGTGGCCAGTCTGAGATTTATAGGTTAGAGCAAGGAAGTCATCTGTTCAGGAGTGTAGTGGAGAATGTGGTGGTCATAGCAAAAGTAGTATCTTGATAGTCAAGAAATGCCTTAAAGCAGGGTTTCTCAAACTTGACCAGATAGTTCTTTGTTGTGGGGCACCATTCTGTTAATTGCAGGTCATTTAGCAGCATCTCTGGCCTCTACCCACTAGATGTCAGTAGAAAACCCCACAAGTGTGACAACCAAAAAATGTCTCCAGATATTGTCCAATATCCTTTGAGGAGTTAGGGAGAGGTAAAATAGCCTGGGTTGAAAACTTCTATTCTTAGAACTATAGATTGTGAAAATATTGATTTTGAGCCTTCTATGATTTAATGGTCTCTAAATTATCCTCAGAGGAGGGAATCTAATGTAGCAGGGATAGGCATCTGCAATCCAATCCTTCGCAAATGTTTTTTTTCTCACATCTATTCCCTGGCTCCTTTCATCCATTAAGCACTATTGCATTCCCTAGAACACTGAACCTTAATTCCCTTAATTGCAACATCAAGGGTAAATCTGCTTATGGTATTTACTCTTGGTTTACATGCAAATTGGGAAAAATATGAAAATACATTTTACTTTTAGAAATTGTATTCTAAAAGACATGTTCAATTTCTGTTTTCTTAATATTTACCTTAAGTTTTTCTTTCTTTATTTCCATTTCTTTCATGCAGCCATATTCTTCACAATGTAAGTGTGTAGGTGATGAGGTGGGACACCAAGAGGCCAACAATGAAGAGGAAGGAGAGAGGCTAGAGAACTTAGACTAGGGCTACTTGACAAGAACTGCTTTGGAAAATAACTGCAAAGAATATTTTACCCAATTATCTATCTTCTAACTCAGTTTTTTTTTCTTATCATGCATTATACTAACCTTTCTTAATTCTGTGAAGAAGTCTATGCATTTTTTCTTTATTGTTGCCCTTGTGGTAGTTTTTCATGCCCATCAGAAGTAGAAGTCCTTTGAAGGCCATTCCAAACAACTTCATAGAGTGAAACATGACATAGAAGAGACAATAAGGCATAGTGGAAATGGTCCTAGACCAGGAGTCCAAACCTAAGTTCTAGTCTCTGTTTTCCTCATTATAGACATTTGATCTTGCAAATCCCCTTATGTTGGCTGAACCCTAGTTTTCTAAGGTGTATAATAGACGTACCTGTTTTGACTACATAATAAACTATATGGTTCAGATGAGATGATAGGGTAAAAGCATTATGAAGCCCGTAAAAGCATTTATAAATGCAAAATATTATTTATTAATTGCAGATTATGCCTCTTCCATTTTTTTGCCCAAATATTGCAATGTCCATTGGATAGATGCCATATTCAAGGCTATAACAATAGTTTATCTTGCTTGCAGTGATAGACCAACTCTCCAGGCCTTCCTCTACGGATCTGCTATCTACCCTATTCCACCCTGCTCTGCCCTAGAAAGCTGACCCATTATCAACAGGCTCTCTTATCTTTTGGATTCCAGTTGTGTTTGACCACTGGGGAGCACTGACAGGGAGAATAATGTGATTAGTCTATTTATTCCCTGGCACCCTGCCTGAAAGGTTGCTTCAATCAGGGAGTTCCCTTCATGCAGTATTCATGTTCTATTCTCCCTCTGGGTTTTGGTAACAGTTACCTCCCTTCTGTCTTTCAGGCCTAAGGGTGGTAATTGACCCCACTATTACTAGTCTTTGGATAGTTCAGTATCCCCTGTGGTTTTATTATACTCTGTCCATATGTTTGTAATCCATTATCTTTTTAAAATTCTACTCAATTTATCCACTCTGAGTGTGTCATGTGTTTCTTTCTTGGACCATGACTGATATACCCATCAAATCTCTGTATTTTCTGCTCTCCCAACTTTTATTGTAGTAAAATAAACTATTTTAAATAAGGGGACATTACATAAGAAAATGCAGTAGGTTCATGGCCATTATTATTCTGTCCAGTCATGTTGACTATTAGCTCCTTAAGTCACTATCTCAGAACACCTTACAAATTGGGTAATCCATGCTCTTCTTTTATCCTCAACCATTGCAGGACATTTAAAGGCCATGAATCTGGTGACAACTCTCTCACACAAGGTTCATATCCTCGCTAAATTCAAGCAAACTGGGAGGCAATTCTCCAATGCACACTCCAGTCTCTGGTTCGCTGTAAATCAGTTTTCACTCTTTTGTTTCCCTTGGACTCAGTTTGCAGAGAATGAGCTTATATCCTTTTGATTCCCTTGGACTGGAGTCTCAGGAAGCCTGGGAAGGGGTGTACAGTTAAGCCTCTGGGATTCCATGACAGCTGCCAACATTCTGTCCCTGGTGTCTCTGCTCATTAATTGTGTCTAACCTGGCATGTTTCATAGACTTTCAGAGCTAGAAGAGGTCTCAGAAATCATCTAGTTCAGAGATTCTTTACTTAGGATCTATATATATGCTTCAGGGAACTCCTCAAGTCTCCTTAAATTATATGAAAAATTAGCTATCTATGTATACACATGGGCATTTTTCTGGGGATAAGATCCATAGCTTTCATCAAATACTCAAAAGGTCTTGTGACACAAAAATATATATAGCCCTTAAAAGCCTCTAGAGTCTAGAGTCTAGACCAATACCTTTATCTTACAGCAGAGGAAACTGAGGTCCAGAGATAAAGCAACTTATCCAAGATTCTGCAACAAGTCAATGGCAGGATTTACTCTAGAATCTATGTAGACATTCACTTCCTTTTTAAAATAAACTTTCCTTCCTCACCACCCTTCCTCTACTGCATTCCAAAGCCATACTTCCACTATATTTCTTGTATATCAGACACCAGTTAACTGTTAACTTCAATGGGCCCTACAAGCACACTGTCTTATTTTAATTGACCCTACTAAACAGAATATGGAGTTGTGCGGGGCTCAGGGCCAACCTTAGAGCTGGTGGTGCCAAGGGATCAAGCAGGTTTTTTTCCACCCCAGTTCTCTCTGATGAATGAAGTTCTGTCTCATCCCCATTTCTCTCAGCCAACTTGTCCCAGGGGACCCGTGGAGGGGCAGGTGTTGATTCTGGGCATGGACTCAGCAGCCCAACTCCAGTGCCTCTGCAGCTGTTCTCATCCCTGTGAGGCCCCCAGTGGGAGCTGAAACAGAGAATCTTGGAAAATGGCAAAGCAAAGCTAAGGAAAAATCCTTGATCCAGGCTTTCAGAGGAGCTGGCACTGCCCAGCTCAGGTTATTAAATCATAACTAGCTCCTGGTAAAATAGGGTAGAAAGTCTTATTTTTCCCACCTCTCCTTTTGTGCCCCATTTTCCCAGGTCACAGGTATTTTCCTTCTAACCAGAGTCCCCTACTGTATTTTCTTACCCATGTCTTCCTGTCTAGGAAAAAGGTGCCTTTGGTATATTACTTAAGTATCCAATATGTCAGAGTGAAAGAATCCATCTTGACATCTAGTATCAGCCCTGTAACTAACTTGCAATGGGATCTTATTCAAGGGCTTTCATGCTTCATACATTAGAAAATGGGGTTAATGAACCAAATGAGGTAATGGAAGTGAGATCCCTTGACAAATGCAAAACAACAAAAGCTATGTGGGTTCATTATGGCCTTTCATCACTCAAAGATAAATTATTTTAAAGGTTGAAAAGACTGACTTTGAAGGCCTATAGTTCATCTGAGATCTGGCTGCCTAGGTTTAAGTCTAACTGGGTTTTCTGTGGAAAATTCTAGAATGGAGTAGGAAGGAGAGTAAGTTTAAGAAAAAAATCAGTATAAGAAATCACTTGACAAAAACACAATCTACTTCTAAAGCTGTGCATGATATTTTACATCCTGAATAGCTAGGAAAAGAACATCTAAGGACCAGTGACACTTCACCAGGCAAGAAAGTAGAAATGCCCATCAGATATAGTGCTCAAGAATTAGCAGTCAGACGTAACATGTCTTTCCATAGGAATAAGTAGATTAGCTTGCACAGGGGCAGAAAATTCCCAGGGATGGTACAAGATAGTGGAAAGAGAATATCAATCCATCTCTTCACAATAAACCAGTCAACATTGGTTCTTAAGGCCCTGGGAAGGATCACACATGATAGCTAAACACCATGATGCAAGTAAAATGAAATCAGACTTTTTAAGGATGCTTAACTCTTGGCAAAGTAGAAATAGAGGTGATATACCTCAACATAATAAAGGCCATATATGAAAAACCCACATATGACATCATACTCAATGGGGGAAAACTGAAAGCATTTCCCTTAAGACTTGGAATAAGACAGGGATGTCTGCTTTCACCACTCATTAAACATAGTACTAGAAGTCTTAGCCATGGAGATCAGACAAGAAAATAAATAAAAGGTATTAAAATTGGAATGGAAGAAGTAAAACTGTTATTATTTACAGATGGCATGATACTGTATATAGATAACCCTAAAGATTCTACCAGAAACTATAAGACCTTATAAATGAATTCAGTAAAGTAGCAGGATACAAAATAAATACCAAAAATCAGTTGCATTTTTATATACCAACTAGAGGCCCAGTGCATGCATTCGTGCAACAGTGGGGTTCTTCAGCCTGGCCTGTGCCCTCTTGAATCCAGGACCCCTCAGGTTTTAGCCTGATCCCCACAGACCAGGCTGAGGTACCCCACAGGTGCACCTGGCCAGTTTTGACCCAATCCCCACAGGCCAGGCCAAGAGACTTCGCTGGTGCACAAATTTATGTACCGGGCCTCTAGTATGCATATAAGATTTTTGGTTAATATTTTCCCCCCTTCCCTCTGAGATTCATCAGTCTGTTCTATGTTTCCATGCCTGTGCATTGAGTGTCTGCCCCTGGTGGTCAGTGCACATCATAGCTACCAGTAGGGCAGTTTCTTAGGCTTTTATTATATAGGATAATGAGCAAGCATAAAAGGACACTAAGAAAATAATCCCATTTACAATTACATCAAAAGATACCTAGGAATAAATTTAACCAAGGAAGTAAAAGTCCTGTACTCAAGAAAATTATAAGATATTGAAGAAGATACAAATAAGTAGAAGCATATACTGTGTTCATGGATAGGAATTAATTAATAACATTAAAATGACCATACTACCCAAAGCAATCTAGAGGTTCGACACCATCCTTATCAAGATACCAATGGCATATTTTACAGAACTAAAACAAACATTCCAAAAATGTATAAGGAATGATAAAAGACCACAAATATGCACAGCAATCTTGAGAAAGATGAACAAAGTTGGAAAAATCATGCTTCTTGATAGCAAACTATACTATACTATAAGGCCAAATGCAAAACAGCATGATACTGGCAAAAAAACAGACAGATCAATGGAACAGAATAGAGAGAGCACAGAAATAAACCCATACCTTTCTAGTCAGTTACATTTGACAAAGGAGGCAAAAACATACAATGGGGTAAAGACAGTCTATTCAATAAATGGTATTGGGCAAATTGGACAGATAAATGTAAAAAAAATGAAAATACACTACCTTCTTACAATATACAAAATAAGCTCAAAATAGATTAAAGACTTAAATGTAAAACTTAAAACCATAAAAATCCTAGAAAATATAGGCAATAAAATATCAGGCATTTCTGGTAGTAATATTTTTCTGATATATCTCCTTGGGCAAGGGAAACAAAAGAAAAAAAATAAACAAATGGAATTATATCAAACTAAAAACAGTTTTTGCACAGCAAAGGAAGCCATCAACAAAATGAAAAGATAACCCATTTTATGGATGAACATATTTGCCAATGTTACATCTGATAAGGGGTTAATATTGAAAATCTATAAAGAACTTATGCAAATCAACACCAACAAACAAAGAAATAAACAATGCAGTTAAAAGTGAATGAAGGAGGAAGCCCTGACCGGTTTGGATCAGTGGATAGAGTTGTCAGCCTGTGGACTGAAGGGTCCCAGGTTCGATTCCAGTCAAGAGCATATAACTCGGTTTCAGGCACATCCCCAGTAGGGGGTGTGCAGGAGGCAGCTGATCGATATTTCTAGCCCTCTATCCCAATCGCTTCATCTGTGTAAAAAAATCCATAAAATCTATTTTTTTAAAGTGAGCAAAGTACCTGAATAAACACTTCTCCGAAGAGGACATACAAATGGCTAATAGACATATGAAAAGATGCTGAATGTCATGAATCATCAGAGAAATATAAATTATAACCGCAATGATATATTACCTAATACCTATCAAAATGGCTATCATCAATAAATCAACAAACAATAAGTGTTGGCAAGGATGTGAAGGTACAGGAACCCTTGTTAACTGCTGCTAGGAAAGCAGATTGTTGTGACCACTGTGGAATTAGCTAAAAGAAAGAGAGAGAGAGAGAGAGAGAGAGAGAGAGAGAGAGAGAGAGAGAGAGAGAGAGGAAGGAAAGAAGGAAAGAAGGAAGGAAGGAAGGAAGGAAGGAAGGAAGGAAGGAAGGAAGGAAGGAAGGAAAGGAAGGAAGGAAGGAAGAAAATAGAACTACCTTATGACCCACCAATTCTATTTCTGGGAATATATTCAAAGAAACTTGAAATACTAATTCAGAAGAATTGCAGTATTATTTACAATAGCTATAATTTGGAAGCAGCCCAAGTACTTGTGAGTAGATGAGTGGATAAAAGAGCAATGGTGGTGAAGGCCTGGGGAGAGGGCAGTAGCAGGGTGGAGTGGATCATGGGTAAAAATGGGGACATATATAATACTTTCAATAATAAAGATAATTTTTAAAAAATGTAGTGTTACATTTATACAATGGAATAATACTAAGCAGTACAAAAGAGAAAAATCTTACTTTTTTGTTTTGGCGAAATTGTATGAATATAATGAATATGTGAGTACAATGTGACTCCATTGCATGTTTATATGATAATTTGTTTATCCATTCAGCTGTTGATAGACACTTGGATTGTTTCTATCTTTTGGCTTTTGTGAATAATGTTGTAACAAACATTATGTACAAGTATTTCTTTGAGTCTCTGATTTCAATTACTTTGTGTATATAACTAGAAGTAGAATTGCTGGGTCATATGGTGTGATATATGTGATAATAAAAATACATATATGCACCCCAGAACAATGTTTTGGTCGATGCCAGATCACATTTATGATGGTGGTCCCATAAGTTTTAATGGAGCTTAAGAATTCCTATCACCTAATGAAGTTGTAGTTGTTGTAACATTGTAACACATTACTTAAGTTTGTGGTGATGTTGGTAAAAACAAGCCAGTCATAAAAGTATAGCACATACATTTATGTATGTACATACACTGAGAAACATTCAAATTAATCATCATTCTGCTCTATCCATCAGCCAATCAGGACTGAGTATGCAAATTAACCCAACAAAGATGGCTGTGCCCATGGAGCTGGAGCAAGCAGGAAGCTTGGGTTGCCCCTAGTGGTGGAGGAAGCCAAGCTTCCCAACCACCCTGGCTGGCCCTGGCCTCCACTTAAGGCTACAAAGTTTCAATTATAGAAAGTAAATAAATCTCAGATACCTGCTTCCAGCTGGCCCTGACCTCCACTCAAGGAGGCACTGAAAAAAGGGGGGGAAAAAGAGAAAAAGGAGGGGCTGGGAGCCTGGATTGCCAGGAGGTATGGCCAGACTGCAAACAACCATCAGCCCCTCACCCAGGCTTGCCAGGCACCTCAGTGGAACCCCCCACCCTGTAGGGGTAGTGGACAGCCTGACAACAACCCTTCGTCCCTACCCAGGCTGTCTTCACCCCCATGGGGCAAGGGTGCCCACTGAGGGGCTTGGCCAGTCTTCAAACAGCCATCAGCCCCTCACCCAGGCTGGCCAGGCACCCCAGCAGGACCCCCACCCTGATCCTGGACACCCTTCAGGGCAAACCAGCCAGCCCCCACCTGTGCACCAGGCCTCTATCTATACTAATAAAAGAGTAATATGCTAATTAGACTGGGAGACCTTCCAGAAGACCTTCTGAATGTTCTGAACAAAGCCATCATGGCGAGACTGAGGTAGAGGCGGTTAGAGGCCAAGAGGGGAGGGCAGTTGTGGATGACCAGGCCAGGATGGGACGACAGTTTTGAGTTATCAGGCTGGTGGGGGACGGGTTATTGGGGTAAGCAGACCATTAGGGGGCCCAGTTGGTGGCGAGCAGGCCATCAGTGGGGGTCAGTTGGAGGTGATAAGGACAGTGGGGGGGGGGGCTTTGGACTGAGCAGGCCAGCAGGGGAGCAGTTGGGTGATCAGGCTGATGGGGGAGCATTTGGGGGTGAGCAGGCCGGTGGTAGGGGGCAGTTGGTGGTGAGTAGGCTGGCAGGCAGAGTGGTTAGGGGCAATCAGGCAATCAGGTGAGTGGTTAGGAACCAGCAGCCCCAGATTGTGAGAGAGATGTCTGACTGCTGATTTAGGATGACCCCTGTAAACCAGCAGTTGGATATCTTCGAGGGGTCCCCAATTGGAGAGGGTGCAGGCCAGGCTGAGGAAAACCCTGCCCCTTCCCCCCCTGGCCCCATGCACGAATTTGAGGCCCTGTGCATGAATTCATTCATGAGTGAGGTCCTGCCAGCTTGGCGGGGGGGGGGGGGGGGCGAATGGGCGGTTGGCTGGCCTGCCTGCTGGTGGAACTCCTTGTCGAAGGGACAGTTTGCATATTAGCCTTTTATTATGTAGTATGTACTCTGAGTGGCCAGATTTTTATGCATTCAAAGATAATATTAATCTGGCCACTCAGTGTACATTGATAATGATAATAAACCACCATATTATTGGTTTATATATTTACTACTAGAGGCCCTGTGCACAAAATTTGTGCATGGGAAGGGAGTTCCTCAGCCTGGCCTGCACCCTCTCACAATCTGGGACCCCATGGAGGCTCGGGCCTAAACTGGCAGTTGGACATCTCTCTTGCTATCTGGAAATGCTGGCTCCTAACCGTGCACTTGCCTGCCTAGCTGATCACCCCTAACCACTCTGCCTACCTGCCTGATTGCCCCTAACCACTTGCCTGTTTTCCTAATAGCACTAATCATTTGCCTTCTTGCCAGATTGCCCCTAACTGCTCACCTGTCTGCCTGATTGTCCTTAACTGCCTCTGCCTTGCCCCTGCCACCATGGCTTCACCTGGAAGGATGTCTGGAATTATGTCTGGAAAATCTTTGGCTGTCTGTTCTAATTAGCATATTATGCTTTTGTTATTTTAGATACTATACTTTAATTCATTATTTTATAGTGTACTCTCTTTGTTCTTGTATATAAAAGCCAATTTTGCTATAAAATATATGCCACCTTCCCCTGCAGCAGTCTCATACATCTTTTGTTTATGGCATTGCTTCATTATATCATTTTCTCTTGTGCTTGATTTAATCTTGTGTTGTTTTGTTCATCATGGCTCATGAACATACAAAAGCCACTGTTAATATTGCCAGTAAGAGGTCACATTAGTGGTAACCTGCAAACAAAATTAAAAGTAATGAATGACTATGAAGTTGGAAAATCAGTGATGGTTAACACCAGTCAGAAATGTTCTATTGCAACATAGCTATGATTTTGAAGAACAAGGACAAAGTTATGGAAGACATTAAAGGACCTGCTTCATTGAATGCAATAAAACTAATAAAAAATTGAGAAGGGTCTATATCAGATATGGAGAAACTTGTTTTAAATTAAATTTATTAGGATGACATTGGTTAATAAGATCATATAGGTTTTAAGTGTACATTTCTATGATACATGTGCCCACTACCCAAAGAGAAGGTATAACTGACAAACAATGGGTCCATGCTACCTGTCACTAGTCAAGCCAATTAAGCAGAGACAGATTTAATCATATATGAAAATTTATTCCAATATTGCTGGCAGTATGGGAGAGCAGCAGATCAGCCAAAAAGATCTGCTCTGCAGTCCACCATAAACCAGCTGCTTATATAGGCAGAAGTACAAAGGAAATTAGGCAAAAAGGCAAATGGGCAGTTTACAAATATGCCAACCATCTGAGGTCTTCAAAGGACTTAGTTATATACAGGGGCTGGGGTTACATGGGGGAAATAACCAAAGGGTAAGCCAAATGTATATGTAACAGGTAAGCAGTCTAGAGATTTGCAAAAGGGCTGGCAATTCTGGTTTTTGCAGCAAAGTTAATATTTCCATGACAATAGGCAGGCTCCAAATGGTGAAGGTGGGCTGCATTTCCAGGTGAGCTCCAATGTCCTGAGTGCAGCTGTCAGCCAAGGTAGAATGTGCCTTCTTTAATTAGAACAAAACAATCACAGTTAACAGAGCATGATTAATATTTCTCACAATACTAGATGGTTCTCCAACATTCTATTTTTGACCCTTTCAAAACTTCTCATAGCCTTGATTGCAGACCAAATACAGAAGTGAATTCCTCTCAGCACCATGATGATAATGAACAAAGCAAAATGTGCTTTTTATGTGATGTTGAAAGAAAAGGCTGGACCTGACTATGATGTTGAATTCACTGCTAGCTCTGGGTGGCTTAAATGATTCAATATTTATTATATTATGTAAAAACTAGAGGCTCAGTGCATGGATTTGTGCCCTTTCACAATCTAGGACCTCTGGGGGATATCGGAGAGTTGTTTTTGGCCCAATCTCCACAGGCCAGGCTGAGGGAACCCCACTGGGGCATAAATCCATGCACCAGGCCTCTAGTATACATATAAGATCTTTGGTTAATCTCTTCCCACTCTCCCCCGTCTTCTCTTCCCTCTGAGATTCCTCAGTATGTTCCATATTTCCATGACTGTACATTAAGTGTCTGCCTCCTGGTCATTGCTTGTCATAGTGATGGTCAGTTGGCTGGTTGCTTAGGCTTTTATATATATAGATAAGTGGTGATTCTGTGGGTGATGTTAAGGCAGCTGAAGAATATTTGAAGAATCCTAATAAAAGAGTAAAATACAAATGTGACTGTACCTTCACTATGCTACCAGCCAATCAGGAGCAGGGGCGGGGCCAAGGCGCATGCGAGGTGAGGGGCAGCCCAGCCTCTCACTCGCATTCCGCTGCTCCGCAGGGCCCAAGAAGCTGAGGTGAAAGTGAAGCAGAAGCTGCCCCAGAAGCTGCCCAAAGAGATGAAGGTGCTGGGGAGGAGCAAGCAACCAAGAAGAAAAATTGAGCCCCCCTTTCCTTAATTATTTCAGGAATAATCCTCCCAATAATCAACCCCATCACCAACCAAGCAGTTGAGTCTCCGATAGTATATGAATTAAAGTTGGATAGTAAATGTTATGCTATGATTTTTCTCCTTATACAGAGTATCAGTTTGCTTGCAGAGTGGCTTCCTGGCTTACCGCCAGCCTGTGCATGGTCCACACTTATGAGTTCAGGATCTATGACAATGTGAATAATTCAGATGTTTACAATAAAAACACGAATACACGAATTCACTAATGTTAATGTTAAAATTCATGGAAAAAACAGTCCTTTGAATCTTTGGTAGTTAGAAATTAAAGACCTCAAATCATGTGCAATAAACTGTAAATAAAGTTACACTGAATGGCAAAAAAAAAAAAAATTAGGGGCCAAGAAATGTTCAAAGACCTGGGAACCGTTCCCAGATCAGGAAGGGAAGTCACAGGGTGTATATTATTGCTACAAATACTGTATTTCCTACTACTTACAACATATATAATATAATGTATTAGATGCCTTCCTATCTCATGAAGTATGTATTGTCATAGATAATATTGGTAGATATGTTATAGTTATGGCAGTATGTCATATCCTATCTATATTAATAAAAGGGTAATATGCTAATTAGACTATGAGACATTCCAGATATCTTTCCGGACAAAGCCATGGTGGTGGGGCCGAGGCAGAGGCAGTTATGGGTGATCAGGCCAGGAGGGGAGGGCAGTTGGGGATGATCAGGTTGGCAGGGTGGTGCAATTGGAGGCAAGCAGCACAGCAGGCAGAGTGGTTAGGAGAGATCAAGCAGGCAGGCAGGTGAGCAGTTAGGAGCCAGTAGTCCCGGATTGCGAGGGGGTTATCCGACTGCCAGTTTAGGCCCAATCCCATAGGGGTCCCAGATTAGAGAGGATGCAGGCCAGGCTAAGGGACACCCCCACCCCCCGGCATGAATTTTGTGCACCAGGCCATTAGTATTAGATAAGCTGATTGTTGAGGAAATTTTTATGCCAGAACAAGTATTGAATATGAATGAAACCTCCTTATTCTGAAAACAGATGTCTGAAAGGACTTTCATCCATGAGGAGGCCAAGTCAATGCTAGACTTTTAAGGACAGGATAATAGTCTTCTTGCGGGCAATGTTGCCAACTACAAATGGAAATACTTTGTAATCTGGCACAGTGAGGAACCCAGGGCCTTCAAACGTATCAGTAAGCACACACTACCAGTATCCTACAGGAGCATTAAAAAGTCATGGATGACCCAACTCCTCTTCCAATTTTCCCTCCTGAATTGCTATGCTAGCAAGATGGGGAAATGTTCTGTGCATAATAACACACATTTCAAAATATTGCTTATTGTTGATAATACACCCAGATGTCCTCCTTTTATTGGACATCTTTATCCTAATAGCAAAGTGATGTTCCTCTTTTTGAACACCAGATCTTTAATCCAACCAATGAATCAAGGAGTTGTAGCAGCTTTTCAGGCCTATTATCTGAGGAGAACCTTTATCCAGGCTACTGCTGCAACTTAAAAGGACACTGAGAAATGCTGATACAATTCTGGAAGGATTATAAGATCTATGACTACACCAAGAACCTTTCTTGAGCTTGGAGGAATGTCACTGAGGAATGCATAAATGCCAAGAGGAAGAAGACATCTAGAGGTTCATTGATGACTTCAAAGAATTTGCCACTGATGAGGAGGTTGCAAAAATCCACAAGGCTATGATTGAGACTGCAAACAATTTTAACCTGGCTGTGGATGGGGATGGCACTGAGTAGCTCCTAGAGGTGGTTCCTGATGGATTCACTAATGAGGAGTTGTTGAAACTGAAACAAGACACATAGCTGAAGAAGAGGCAAGAGAAAAGGAAACTGCAGGAAAAGAAAGAAAAATTCCCAAGAAAATTCACAATGAAGGGTTTAACAAAAACTTTTGCAGGCCTTAACAAGCTCCTTAAAATGTTTGAAAATATGGACCCTAATCAAAAGGTTTTTAGTAATAAAGAAAAGGTTCATGGTGCCTTATCTGCTTACAAGTGTATATATAATGAGAAAGGAAATAAACCAAGCAAACCACCACAGACATGTTTCTGAAAAGAGTGACACCTCCTTAAGAAGAGCCTCAAGAAGGTACTTCCGGAGCTTTTCTAGAAGAAGAAATGGTTATTAAAGGAAAAGACGGCCCCTGAATACCTTCAAGTGGGACAAAATGTGGAGGTGGAAGATGGTGATATTGATTATCCTGACACTGTATAGGCCTAATGTGTGTTTGTGTCTTAGTTTTTAACCAAAACATTTAAAAATTTTAAAAAGCTTTAAAATAGAAAAAAATAATAGAATTAAGGATTTAAAGAACGAAAATATCTTTGTGCAGCTGTACTGTATATGTTTTTAAGCTGTATTATTACAAAAGAATCAAAATTAAAAAAAATATCTCTAAAGTAAAACCTTGGGATGGGATATGGTCACCTAGTAAATAAATGTAAATAAAGAAGTTCTGAGAACTGAATGTTGGGGCTTGCAAATATTGAGTAGTCTAGAAGAGGAAATAAATCTAGCTAAGGAGATTGATGTAGGAGGAAATCCAGAATTCTGCAGTGTCCCAGAAGCCAAGAGGTGCAAGTGTTTAAGAAGTACTAGCTCAATTTACATCTAATATTGCTGAGGGGTTTATTTAGTAAGACAAAGCCTGAGAAGTGGCATGGGATTTGACAACATAGAAGTTATTGCTGACCTTGATGAGAGCAGCCTTGGTGGAGTGATGGGGAAGGAAGCCTGATTGGATTGGGTTGAAAGACGAATTGGAAGTGTGGAAGAAAACCTAAGATCCTATAAATGTGGAAGTGTTTTAAAAACAGTAAAAATATCCTAACAATGTAAGTAAAATTGTTATCATTTTATCAGAGATTTTAGGAAAGTTTAAATGTTGAATAAATACATCTGTGTCAATAGAGGCACTGCAGAACCAAGGAGCTGTTTTCCCAGGCAAAAATGAACAGCATAGACTGATGAAAAATGTTGACAAGAAAAACTCACAGGTAAGACTTCAAGATAATGCCATAAAAACAAGTTTAATAAGAACACCAGAAACAAGCTCTTCAAGCCAACCCTGTGTCAACCTCTGGCTGGAACCCATCCAGGGCTGACAAGCAGAAAATATTCCAGAATGAGAGTAGAAAATGCCTCATCCATGATGTTTACTGAATCTCTCATTAAGTTGTTTTATGAAGCTTGCTAGCCACTCATTATGGACAGGGCACACTTGCCAAGACTGGGGAATCAGTGTGGTTTGTCTTCCTTGCCATAAGGTTCCTTCTTTTTCACCACTGGGGCCACTCCTCTCCCCATAGACATTCTCTGTCCTTCTCTACACCCTGAATTTCACAAGTAGGCAACTGTAAGTTTTGTCTGTGCATAAGGCTGGCAGATGGGTTTGGGCAATTGTGTTTGGAGAGTTAGAATCTCTGTGACTATAATCGACTTTTTTCCCCCAGTACTGTTAAGAAAAAAACATGTTCCTGCTTTGTTGCCTTTGTTTACGCAGTTACCCAAAATACTGTTTACTCCTATCTCCATCAACTTATATTTTATATATCCTTCAAGACTCAGATTTTGTGTCACCTCTGAAGTCTTCCCCAGTGTTCATGATTAGACTTGTTCTCTTTGTCTTTTGGGTGCCCATTGCTCTTTGTGCCTCTATAACAATGCTGACAGCAGTATGCCCTGTGTTAAAATTTTTTATCTAGTGCTAACTTGCTTATTATGGTGTCACCTGTGAAGACAGAGGCCTTTCATTGTATAATAGAGGCCCACTGCGCAAAATTCGTGCAGGGGAGGGGGCTGTCCCTCAGCCCGGCCTGCACCGTCTTGCAATCCGGGATTGTTGGCTCCTAACTGCTCGCATGCCTGCCTGCCTGATCTCCCCTACCCACTCTGCCTGCCTGCCTAATCATATGTAATCACTCTCTTGCCTGCCTGATCGCCCCTAACCACTCTGCCTACCTGCCTGATCTCCCCTAACCGCTTGCCTGCCTGATCACCCCTAACTGCCTCTGCCTCACCCCCCCCACCCCCACTGCCACAGCTTCATCCGAAGGATGTCTGGAATGATGTCTGGAAGATTTTTTGTCCAGTCTAATTAGCATATTATGCTTTTATTATTATAGATAATTATATTAATATTACTGATGATTACCTATATTTTAAGAAAATTCAAATGGGAGCAGATCACCTAGAGATGGAAATAATGACTGGTGAAGCCTTGTGCCTCTCTTTTGGGAAAGCACCTTTAATTATTTAAGGGGTATTTCTGTGACCCTGCTATTGTTCCTGGAAGTTTAATATAGGGTAACGGGTGAGAATAAATCCCGAATAGGAAAGGGTAGGTTTTGTCTGTTGCTCAGAGCTCCATCTATGCCCTTCTATGATTTCCTGAAGTTCAGGGGAAACTGCGTTCCCAGATGCCCCTGGAAGCTAACTTCTCATTGCGGAGCGTGGATGCAGTGGAGAAGCTCCACTCTCTCTGCTCCTCACTGGGATCAGCAGGGGTGGGAACAGGGGCAGGGGCAGGTGTGGGGACAGGGGCAGAGGCAGGGGCAAGTGCAGGGGCAGGGGCTGGGGTAGCTGCAGAGGCAGGGGCAGGGGCAGAGGCAATGCAGTCCACAGGCTGCTGTCTTCCTTGGCAGCACCTTTCCAATGGCAGCAGCAAGTTCTCAGCAGCCTCAGCAGGGCATTGTCAGGCTCGCTCATCTATGAGAGTGAGAATGGCTTTCTGTAGCTATTAATTTCTAACTTCACTTTTTTTTTCTCTTGTAGCCTTTTCTTTTCAACCCTTTGGTATTAAATTCTGTTTGAAATACCTAGTAGGGGCTCTATTTCTCCACTGATGCAGATGAACCCACAGCCCCAGCCTATGCAAAGAATAATATTAATGGGGAGGAGGAGTAGGAGATCATTGATAGGCCAGAAAAAAAAGAAATCATATAATAGGATGTCAGGGACAAAATGCTATGATTTGCTTTTTTGTTTGTTAATCTTCCCTACAGAATATTTTTCCATTGATTTTGAGAGAAGGGAAGAGAGAAAGATATATATCTATATATCTATCTATATCTATATATCTATATCTATCTTGTAATTAACCAATTGCCAGTTCAAAATCAATAAAATCAACTTTAACATTGAACCATTAAATCAATGTTCTTCCTTAAAAAAAAAATAAGACGCTATTGGGTGAAAAGAGACTAGCTTCATTGTACATTAGTTAGTGTGAACAATAGTTTATATAGTCCATCCACTGACTCAAAGGTCAAAGTAAAAATGGAGAGATGAAGACAATAGATGACTCTGTAAGAGTAGTTTTATTCTATTAGCTGCAAATGGCAAGTTCACTCTGATTTGATTTAACCTTGAATAATTCTCCATCCAGATACTGACACTTAGTTCTCATATGTGCCTACTGTTGGTAGATTCTATATTTCACTATCTAATTGTTCAGAAAGAAATGTTGTCTCAGAAGTAATATTTTGTTTCTATATGTATTAGACTCACTTTCAACATGCAAAATATTTTCATTGAAAGGTCTATCCCACTAACATTCACTCATTAAACATTATGGCAAAAGAACTATGTGCGGGATTCAGAAATGTGTATATATATATATATATATATATATATATATATATATATATATATATCCTATCTAATGAAAGAGTAATATGCAAATTTACCTTGCCTCCAATCAAGCCACACCCACAAGCCAAGCCCACCAGCCAATCAGGAGCAAATAAACCCCAACCAAGATGGCTGTGGCCACTGAGAACAGGAGGGAGCCTTGGGTTTCCCTGGCAATGAAGGAAGCCAAGCTTTCTGCTGGCCGTTGCTGGTCTAGCCCTCCACTCACTGCTACAAAGTTTCAATTATATAAGATATATCCCAACAGAAATGGCGGCAGCCTCGGAGCTGGAGAGAGCAGAGGCTAGGGTTGCCTGGGCAATGGAGGAAGCCAAGTTACTGCAGCCCTAGCACCTAGGCCTCCAATCTAGGCTACAAAGTTTCACTTGTAGAATTTAAATAAAACTAAACAGAAATGGCTGTTGCCACTGAGCAAGCAGAAGGCTTGGCTCTGCTCTAGGCTACAAAGTTTCAATTGTAGAACATAAATTAATTCCAGATCCCAGCGCCTCCGCTTGGGTCACTCCACATGGGGGCAGGATCTTTGACCACATTGGGGGCAGCCCTCTTGTGTGTTGGAGTATAGGATATATCTATCTATCTATCTATCTATCTATCTATATCTATATCTATATCTATATCTATATCTATATCTATATCTATCTATATCTATATCTATCTATCTATCTATCTATATATATATATATATATATATATATAGAGAGAGAGAGAGAGAGAGAGAGAGAGAGATGAGAGACACATAAATTGGTTGTCTCCTGCATCTGCCCTGAACAGGGCTAAGGATTGAACCTGCAACTCAGGTTTGTACCCTTGAACCTGAGAACCTTCAGTGGGCAGGTGGATGCTCTAACCACTGAGGAACACTGGCCAGGGCCATGCTATGATTTCTGATGTTAGCAGTCGCAGGTGGTGATAAAGTTCAGAGTACAGCCTTGGAAATAGTGGCTGAGATAAAGTGAAAGTGTAGTTTCACTTTAATTGATGATCTTTTAACTGGGATGTGATGGTGCTACTTGGTTCACTCAAGTGTGTGTCAAAATAAGGAATAATAATTATAGGATATGAGACAGGGAGAAAGATGAGGGCATGTCAGACTGTGCTGTGGAGGCTCTGAGCAGGCACTGTGTGTGTGTGTGTATGTGTGTGTGTGTGTCTACTGGAGGCCTGTTCCCAGCTATGCCATGGAGGCTCAGAGCAGGTGACCCTGTATGTTCTTCTCTCAGGCTCTGTGTTGCACCTGCGTGTTGTTCTCTCAGGCTCGGAGCAGGCCTGGCTGCTTCTCCTAAGCTGTTCCTGACCTTTATGGAGTCCTTACCTAATTTGCATATTTTTCTATTTTATACACACACACATACACACACACACACACACTAGAGGCCCGGTGCACGAAATTCGTGCACAGGGGGGCGGGGTATGTCCCTCAGCCCAGCCTGCACCCTCTCCAATCTGAGACCCTTTGAGGGATGTCCAACTGCCCCTTTAGGCCCAATCCTAGGATTGGGCCTAAAGGGGCAGTTGGACATCCTTCTCACAATCCAGGACTGCTGGCTCCAAACTGCTCACCTGCCTGCCTCCCTGATTGTCCCTAACCGCTTCTGCCTGCCAGCCTGATTACCCCCTAACTCCTCCCCTGCCAGCCTGTTTGCCCCTAACTGCCCTCCCCTGCAGGCCTGTTTGCCCCCAACTTCACTCCTCTGCTGGCCTAGTCACCTCCAACTGCCCTCCCTTGCAGGCCTGGAACCTCCCAATGGCCCTCCCCTGCTGGCCATCTGTGTCCACATGGGGGCAGGATCTTTGACCACATTGGGGGCAGCCCTCTTATGTGTTGGAGTGATGGTCAATCTGCATATTACTCTTTTACTAGATAGGATAGAAGCCTGGTGCATGGGTGGGAGCCAGCTGGTTTGCCCTGAAGAGTGTCCCGGATCAGAGTGGGGGTTCCCTTTGGGCATGGGACGGCCTGGGTGAGGGGCCTGTGGTGGTTTGCAGTCTGGCCATGCCCCCCAGTGACCCAAGCGGAGGCGCTGGGATCTGGAATTAATTTATGTTCTACAATTGAAACTTTGTAGCCTAGAGCAGAGCCAAGCCTTCTGCTTGCTCAGTGGCAACAGCCATTTCTGTTTAGTTTTATTTAAATTCTACAAGTGAAACTTTGTAGCCTAGATTGGAGGCCTAGGTGCTAGGGCTGCAGTAACTTGGCTTCCTCCATTGCCCAGGCAACCCTAGCCTCTGCTCTCTCCAGCTCCGAGGCTGCCGCCATTTCTGTTGGGATATATCTTATATAATTGAAACTTTGTAGCAGTGAGTGGAGGGCTAGACCAGCAACGGCCGGCAGAAAGCTTGGCTTCCTTCATTGCCAGGGAAACCCAAGGCTCCCTCCTGTTCTCAGTGGCCACAGCCATCTTGGTTGGGGTTTATTTGCTCCTGATTGGCTGGTGGGCTTGGCTTGTGGGTGTGGCTTGATTGGAGGCAAGGTAAATTTGCGTATTACTCTTTCATTAGATAGGAGATATATATATATATATATATATATATATATATATATATATATATATATATATATATATTTCTGAATCCCGCACATAGTTCTTTTGCCATAATGTTTAATGAGTGAATGTTAGTGGGATAGACCTTTCAATGAAAATATTTTGCATGTTGAAAGTGAGTCTAATACATATAGAAACAAAATATTACTTCCTGAGACAACATTTCTTTCTGAACAATTAGATAGTGAAATATAGAATCTACCAACAGTAGGCACATATGAGAACTAAGTGTCAGTATCTGGATGGAGAATTATTCAAGGTTAAATCAAATCAGAGTGAACTTGCCATTTGCAGCTAATAGAATAAAACTACTCTTACAGAGTCATCTATTGTCTTCATCTCTCCATTTTTACTTTGACCTTTGAGTCAGTGGATGGACTATATAAACTATTGTTCACACTAACTAATGTACAATGAAGCTAGTCTCTTTTCACCCAATAGCGTCTTATTTTTTTTTAAAGGAAGAACATTGATTTAATGGTTCAATGTTAAAGTTGATTTTATTGATTTTGAACTGGCAGTTGGTTAATTACAAACATAGGTGTCATGTTTTTGTGTTCTTGTCCCTGACCTGAATATTCAAATGTGACTCATACAAAAGCTGATGTCAACAAGACTCTTTTTCCCTGAGGATGCTGTGAGTAGTATCATAATGATTATTATTTTTATCACTTCTGTTTATGGACATTTTATCTCAAAGAATTAATGTCAAAATTATACATTTGCAACATAAACTAAGGTGGACTTTGTGTTGCATTGCTTCCATGGAATTTCAAAAACCATCTGTATAGTGTGAGTTTCATTTGGGAATAATTTCTTACACTCCATTCTTTTAAAAAAAAAACATTTTTATTGAATTAATAGAGGAAGGGAGAGGGAGAGAGACGTAGAAGCATCAATGATGGGAGAGAATCACTGATAGGCCTTCTGCACACCCACTACTGGGGATCAAGCCGGCAAACCCAGGCATGTTCCCTGACCAGGAATTGAACTGTGATGTCCTGGTTCACAGGTAAATGCTCAACCACTGAGCTACTCTGGCAGGGTTGCACTCCATTCTTGTCCTCCTGCATCCTTCTTTGTTACTACTTATTTTTCTCTTCCTTCTCACCCTCTTTCCCTTTGTCATTCTTCTCCATTGCATACTTAGTTGCCAATCCTATCTAATAAAAGAGTAATATGCAAATTGACCGTACCTCTGCTATGCCCACAGGCCACGCCCACCAGTCATGCCCACCAGCCAATCAGGAGCTGGGGCAGAGCCAGCCATTGCTGAGGCCGGAGAGGCGGAGATGAGGCAGCCCCTGGGGGCAGAGCTAAGGTGGGGGCGGTGACCATGAGGCTCCGGGGGCAGAGCAGAAGTGGCCAGCAGCGATGTGGCCACAGGCAGATGGGGCTAAGGCCTGGACCAGAGCTGAAGTGCCCGCGGCAAGCGCACAGCTCCTGGGGGTGGAGTCAAGGTGGCAGCGGTGACCACGGGGCTCTGGGGGCAGAGCCGAAGTAGCAGCTGCTGCCTTGGCTCCACCTCCAGGAGCTGTGCACTTGCCACTGGGTGCTTCAGCCAGTCCAGACCTTAGCCCCATCTGCCTGTTACTGCCTGGCCCCAGGGGCTGCGCGGTCACCGCTGGCTGCTTTGGCTCCTGGGAATGGCGTCAAGGTGGCGATGGTGAGCGCGCGGCCCCTGGGGGCTTAGCCAAAGTGGTGGCAGCGATCATGGGGTTCCAGGGGCAGAGCCAGAGTGGCCGCCACCGCCGGGTGCCTCAGCTCTGGTCCAAACCTTAGCCCAGTCTGAACATCTCCTGGGCATGGAGCCAAGGTGGTGGCAGCACGTGGCCCTGAGGCCAGGCAGTTGCAGGCAACAGGACTAAGGCCTGGACTGGAGCTGAGGTGCCCAGTGGTGACTGCATGGCCCCCAGGTGGTCGGGGCTAAGGCCAGAGCTGAGCAGAGCAGGTCGATGGCTGGGTGCCCAAGGCCTAAAGCCTAGGCCAGAGGCAGAGGCTTTAGACCTTGGGCAGGCTGGGGGTGAGTGGTCAGTAGGACATCCCCTGAGGGCTCCCAGTATGTGTGAGGGGGCAGGTTGGGCTGAGGGATCACCCACCCCCAGGGCATGAATTTTTTGCACTGGGCCCCTAGTTAGAGTAATAAATAAGAGCTTTCTTGTTCATAGATAAAAAATAATATCCATAAAGATGCTTTCGTTTTTAATCCAGTAAAATGTTCTAATGAGTATCAGACACTGGTTAGGACAAATGAGGCCTCTCCTGTCTAGGCTATATGCAGAAGGTATTTTCTATCAGGAAATTTAATTGTTGTGTCCTGAATTCAATCAAGACACCTAAGTGCTACTCTCAACTCTTCCATGAGCCATCTGTGTATCCTAGGGCCACTTTGATTCTGTATTTTGTGTTCCTGATATTTTTCCAGCTCTGTAACAAAGTAGAGGAGGGCTATTGTGTTTCAGTATCCAAGTCAATTGGGAAAGCTGGGTATTCACATGCACAATGTGAATTGGTCTACATTTTGGAGCCAGAAAAATGTGGGGTAAGATCACACAAGAAACCTGATTCTGAACAGCTGGATTGCAAAATGAATGTGTTAGAAGCCAGCCTCCATCATTGTGATGTGTCATAAGCATAGGGGGCTTTGCCTTTCTTAGAAGCTCCCCAAAGGAGAGGTATCCAAAAACTTTCCCAAAGCCTGGGTGGAGCAGGGAGGCTTGGGGTTGGAGGAGGGCAGGTATTTGTAACAGCAATCACTAAAGCAATATGTGAAGGCTTTGTTTTCCTATAATAGAATATCATGGTGTGTCACTGCAATGGCTGCTTTGAGCTTTTGGTTTTTCTTCTTGAGAAGCAATTTCCACAAATACCTCCAAAATGAATATGCTGGTGCCTTTTGGTGAAGTGTTGTTATTTGAAGTATTTACTAAATTATTTCTATGGCTAGTAGTTAGTTTGAGGTTTTCTATTACTTTTTGAACTAATTTCATTATTTAAGTTTTCTTTTAGGAATCATCTGTTTCATCTAAGCATCTAAGTTTTCAAACTAGTTGACATAATTATGCGAAGAATAACTTCTGACTTCACAGTTCTTGTTCCTTTCTTATTCCTAAATTTGTTACCTTTCAAAACCTTTGGATGCTTGTTTCTACTTTTTGCCACACTGATTTCTTCTTTCTTGTTTCTACTTTTCTGCCTTTGCTTGTCCTTTCAAAGCCCTCCCCACCCCCATACACACTTTTTGTACATTTGAGAAAAAAACAGTCCTGGCTATATTCTCACTATGTGATAAGTCCTCTACCAGGAACCATGGATAGATACAGAGGAACGGATATACTTAGTTTTTACATTCTGAAAACCGGTGATCTAATGGGAATGACTAGGTGAGTAGTCATGAAAATACAGACAGGTTTTTTATTTTTATTTTTTAAAGTAATATTAATAATTATTTATTGACAAGAAGCCTGGTGCATGAAATTTGTGCAGGGGGGACATGTATGTGTCCCTCAGCTCAGCCTGCACCCTCTCCAATCTGGGACCTCTTGAGGGATGTCCAACTGCCCAGTGAGATCAGAACTAAATGGGCAGTCGGATATCCCTCTCACAATCCAGGACTGCTGGCTCCCAACTGTTCGCCTGCCTGCCAGCCTGATCACCACTTAACCACTTCCCTGCCAGCTCAATTGACACCTAACTGATCTCCTACCAACCTGATTACCTCTAATTGCTATGCCCTGCTGGACTTGTAACCCCTAACTGCCCTCTATGCCAGCCTGGTTGCCCCTAATTACCCTCCCCTACAGGCCTGGTACCCCCAACTTCCCTCTTCTTAAAAGCCTAGTACCCCCAATTGCCCTCCCCTGCAGACCTGGTACCCCCAGGGGCCCTCCCCTGCAGGACTGGTCACCCCTAAATGCCCTTGCTGCAGGCCTGGTTGCCCCTAACTGCCCTCCCCTTCAGGCCTGATACTCCCAACTGCCCACCCCTGTTGGCATGATTACTCCCAACTGCCCTCCCCTGCAGGCCTGGTCATCCCTAACTGCCCTCCTTTGCAGGCCTGGTCCTCCCCAACATCTTTCCCCTACAGGCCTGGTTACCCCCAAATGCCCTTCCCTGTAGGCCTGGTCACTTCCAACTCCCCTCCCCTGCTGGCCTGGTCACCCAAAACTGCCCTCAACTGTATGCCTGGTCCCCAACTGCCCTCCTCTGCAGGCCTGGTACCACCACAACAGCCATCATCTTCAAACCTGGTCACTCCTAAGTGCCCTCCCCTGCTGTCCTGGTCACCCACAACTGCCCTCCCCTGCTGGCCTGGTCATCCCTAACTGCCCTCCTTTGCAGGCCTGGTCCTCCCCAACATCTTTCCCCTACAGGCCTGGTTACCCCCAAATGCCCTTCCCTGTAGGCCTGGTCACTTCCAACTCCCCTCCCCTGCTGGCCTGGTCACCCAAAACTGCCCTCAACTGTATGCCTGGTCCCCAACTGCCCTCCTCTGCAGGCCTGGTACCACCACAACAGCCATCATCTTCAAACCTGGTCACTCCTAAGTGCCCTCCCCTGCTGTCCTGGTCACCCACAACTGCCCTCCCCTGCTGGCCTGGTCATCCCCAGCTGCCCTCCTTTGTACGCCTGGTCCACCAAAATTCCCTCCCCTGTAGGCCTGATCTCCCACAATGGCCCTCCTGTTCAGGCCTGGTCCCTTCCAATTGCCCTCCCCTGCTGGCTTGGTCACCCCCAACTGCCCCCCCCTTCTGGCCTGGTCCACCTCAACTGCCCTCCCCTGCAGGCCTGGTCACCCCAACTGCCCTTCCCTGCAGGCCTGTTCCCCTCCAACTACCCTCCCCTTCAGGCCTGGTTCCTCCCAACTGCCCTCCCCTGCTTGCCTGGTCATCCCTGACTGCCCTCCCCTGCAGGCCTGGTTCCCCCCAACTGCCCTCTCCTGCTGGCTATCTTGTGGTGGCCATCTTGTGTCCACATGGGGGTGGCCATCTTGTGTGTTGGATGATGTTCAGTTTGCATATTACCCTTTTATTAGATAGGATTTGGAGCTTGTCATTATATATATTATTGTTCAAAGTGTTACAAATAGTAGTACATATGTTTTTCCCCCCACTGACCTTCCCTCAGCCTCCCCTACCCTCTGGCACATGCCCTCACCCCAACATCCAAGTGTCTTATGTCCATTGGTTATGCTTATATGTACGAATACAAGTCCTTCAGTTAATATCTTACCCCCCACCAGCAATACTCTCCAGGCTTTCCACTGTGATTTGACAGTTTGTTGGATGCTTCTCTGCCTCTGTATCTACTTTTTTGTTCAACAGGTTATAATGTTCTTTATTAGCCATAAATGAGTGAGATCATGAGGTATTTTTCTTTCAAGGCCTGCCTTATTTTACTTAGCATAATGCTCTCCAGTTCCATCCATGCTGTTGCAAATGGTAAGAATTCCTTCTTTTTATAGCAGTATAGTATTCCATTGTGTAGATGTACCCTGGTATTCTAATTCACTCATCTGCTGATGAGCATTTAGGCTGTTTCCAAATATTAGCTATTGTAAATTGTGCTACTATGAACATAGGGGTGCAAATATCCTTTATGATTGATGTTTTTGTTTTCTTGGGATATATTCCTAAAAGGGGTGTTACTGGATCAAATGGCAGTTCTATTTTTAAATTTTTGAGGAAACACCATACTTTTTTTCACAATGGCTGCACCAGTCTGCATTCCCACCAGCAGTGATAGAAGAGTTCATTTTTCTCCACATCCTCTACAGCACTTGTTATTTGTTGATTTGTTGATGATAGCCATTCTGTCAAGTGTGAAGTGGTACCTCCTTGCTGTTTTGAACTGCATCTTTCAATTATTAGTGACTTTGAGCATGTTTTCATGTGTCTCTTGCCTTCCTGAATGTCCTCTTACGAAAAGTGTCTATTTAGGTCCTTTGCCCATTTTTTGATTGGGTTGTTTATCTTCCTTTTGTTAAGTTGTATGGGTTCCCTTTAAATGTTGGAGATTAAACACTTATTAGAAATAACATTGGCAAATATGTTCTCCCATGCAGTGGGCTTTCTTGTTGTTTTGCTGATGATTTCTCTTGCTGTGCAGAGGCTTTTTGTTTTGATGTACTCCCTTTTATTTATTTTATCCTTAGTCTCTCTTGCCCTAGGATCTGTATCTGTAAAGATATTGCTACAATATATATTTGCATTTTTTTTTTTGCCTATGGAGTCTTGTAGGATTTTTATGGTTTCCAATCGATCTTACGTTTCAGTCCTTTAGCCATCTTGAGTTTGTTTTGTATACTGTGTAAGTTAGTGATCTAGTTTCACTTTTTTTGCATGTATCTGACCAAATTTCCCAGCACTATTTACTAAAGAGACTGCCTTGTCTCCATTGTATGCTCTTGGCTCCTTTGTCAAATATAAATTAAGTATAATGGTTTGGGTCCATTTCTGGGTCTTCTATTCTGTTCCATTGGTCTATATGTCTGTTCCTGTGCCAGTACCAGGCAGTTTTGAGAACCGTGGCTTGGTAATATAGTTTGATATCTGGTGTTGTGATCTCTCCAACTTTGTTCTTCTTTATCAGGATATATGTGGCTATTCAGGGTCATGTTTTGTTCCAGATGAATTTTTGGAGAACTTGTTCTAGATTTTTGAAATATGCCATTGGTATTTTAATAGATATTGCATTGAATCTATACATTGCTTTAGGTAGTATGGACATTTTAATGATATTGATTCTACCAATCCATGAACATGGTATGTTCTTTCATTTGTTTATGTCTTTCTCTATCTCTTTTTTTCAATGTCCTATAGATTTCCGAGTACAGATATTTTACATCCTTTGTTAAGTTAATTCCTAGGTGTCTTAATTTTTTTGGTGCGATGGTAAATGGGATTGTTTTTTCATTTTTCTTTTTGTGAGTTCATTTTTAGTGTATAAAAGGCCATAGATTTCTGGGCATTAATTTTGTATCCTGCTACATTGCCGAATTCATTTATTAGGTCTAGTAATTTTTTGATGGAGTCTTTGGGGTTTTCTATGTATTAGTATCATGTCATCTACAAATAAGGATGGTTTTACTTCTTCTTTTCCAATTTGGATGCCTTTTATTTCTTCTTGTTTGATCTCTATGGCTAGTACTTCTAATACTATGTCAAACAGGAGTGGTGTAAGTGCACATCTTCTCTTGTTCCTGTTCTTAAGGGAAATGAGTTTAATTTTTGCCCATTGAGTATGATGTTGTAGGTTTGTCATATAAAGCTTTTATTGTATTGATATATGATCCCTCTATTCCCACTTTGCTGAGAGTTTTTATTAAGAAAAGGTGTTGGATTTTGTCAAATGCTTTTTCTGCATCAATTTATAGAATTATGTGGTTTTTGTCTCTCAGTTTGTTTATGTGATATATTACATTTATTGATTTGTATATATTGTACCATACTTGCATCCCCGGTATAAATCCCACTTGCTCATGGTGTATGATCATTCTAATGTATTGTCATATCTAATTTGCTAGAATTTTGTTGAGGGTTTTGTCATCTATGTTCATCAAGGATATTGGCCTTTAATTCTCTTTGTGTGTTGTGTCTTTTTCTGGTTTTGGGATTAGGGTTATGGTGGCTTCATAGAAACAGCATGGAAGTGTGCCTTCCTCTTGAAATTTTTGGAAGAATCTGAGGAGGATAGGTTTTAATTCTTCTTTGAATGCTTAGTAGAACTCCCCTGTAAAGCTGTCCATATTATGGCTTTTGTTTGCTGGAAGATTTTTGATCACTGTTTCAATTTCTCCAGTAGTTACAGACCTATTTGGGTTTGATTCATCTTGGTTGAGTTTTGGGAGCTTGTATTTTCCTAGAAATATGTCCATTTCATCTAGGTTGTCCATTTTGTTGGAATAGAGTGGTTCATAGTATTTTTTCATAATCATTTGTATTTCTGTGGGATCTGTTGTTATTTCACCTCTTTAATTTCTCATTTTATTTGGGTCCTCACTCTTTGCTTCTTGGTGACCTGGCTGGCTAGTGGTTCGTCAATCTTGGTTATCCTTTCAAAGAACCAGCTCTTGGTTTTGTTGATCTGATCTTTATTATTTCCTTCCTTCTGCTTAACTTGTGCTTTTCTTGTTGCTCTCTTTCTAACTCTTTGAGTTTTAGGGTTAGGTAATTTATTACCGTTGTTTCTTGTTTTTTTGTTTCTTTGTTTGTTTTTGCTGTAGACTTATAGAACTATAAACTTCCCTCTCATGACTGCTTTCATTATGTCCCATAGATTTTTGGATTGTTGTGTTTTCATTGTTGTTTGTTGCCATGATGCTTTTTATTTCTTCTTTGATCTGTCTGGTAACACAGTCATTGTTTAATTGTATGCTATTTAGTCTCAAATTGTTTGATTTATTAATTGTTTTTATTGTAGTTGATTTCTAATTTTATTACATTGTGATCTGAGAAGATTCTTGATATGATTTCTATCTTTTTGAATTTGAAGAGACTTGCCTGTGACCCAATACATAGTCTATCTTTGAAAATTACCTGTGTGCACTTGAGAAGAATGTATATTCTACAGCATTGGGGTGAAATGTTCTGAAGGTGTCAATTAATTCCACCTGATCTAATGTGTCATTTAGGATTGATGTGTCTTTGCTGATTTTTTGTTCAGAGGATTTGTCCAGTGGTGATAGTGGGGTATTAAAGTCTCCTATTATGACTGTATTGCTGTCAGTCTCTTCCTTGATAGCCTTCAGAAGATTTTCTTTTATATATTTGGGTGCTCCTGTATTGAGTGTGTATATATTTACCAGTGTTATTTATTTTTTGTTGGATTTATCCTTTTAGTATTATGAAGTATCCCTCCTTATCTCTTATTTTGTCCTTTACTTTGAGGTCTAATTTGTAAGATGTAAGTATTGTTTCCCCAGCTTTTTTTTTTTCATTTGACTGAAAAACCTTTCTCTATCCCTTCACCATCAGTCTGTGTGAGTCTTTTTTTCTGAGGTGGATTTCCTATAGACAACAGATATATGGTTCATGTTTTCTTATTCACTCAGATATTCCATGCCTTTTGATTGGGGTATTTAATCCATTTACATTTAAACTTATTATTTTATATATATATATATATATATATATATATATACACACATATATATATATATATATATATATATATATATATATATAAAAAATTAATTTTTTACAGAGAGGAAGGGAGAGAGATAGAAATTCAGAAACATCGATCAGCTGCCTCTTGCACACCCCCTACTGGGGATGTGCCCACAATCAAGGTACATACCCTTGACCCAAATCAAACGTGGGACCTTTCAGTTCACAGGCCAACACTCTATCTGCTGAGCCAAACCGGTTTTGGCTAAACTTATTATTGATAGTTACCTGTTTTTTGCCATTTTTATTCTTTATGTCTGCATTCCTTCTTCACTTCCTATTTTTTCTTTTTATAGCAGATCCTGTATTATTTCTTGCATTACTCGTTTGGTGGTAATAAATTCCCTTAGTCCCTTTTTGTCTGTGGAACTCCTGATTTCACCCTCAATTTTGATTGATAGTCTTGCTGGGTACAGTATTTTTGGATTCAAACCCTTCCTTTGCATGACTTTGTATATTTCATTCCATTCTTTTTGGCTTGATGTGTTTCTGTTAAGAAATCAGTCACTAGCTTGATGAGGGATCCTTTATAGGTAACTTTTTGTCTCTCTCTGGCCACTTTTAATATTCTCACTTTGTCGTTGGTGTTTGCAAATCCTATATAATAAAAGAGCAATATGCAAATTGACTGCACCTCCACTACAACCACCAGCCATAATCACCAGCCAATCAGGAGCAAATAGGCAAATAAACCCCAACCAAGGTGGCTGTGGCCACTGAGAGCAGGAGGGAGGCTTGGGTTTCCCCGGCAATGGAGGAAGCCAAGCTTTCCACCTGCCCTTGCCAGCCTAGGCCTCCACTCAATGCTACAAAGTTTTAATTATAGAAGTTACATAAGTCCCAACAGAAATGGCAGCAGACACGGAGCTGGAGAGAGCAGAGGCTAGGGTTTCCCTGGAGATGGAGGAAGCCAAGCTTCTGCAGCTCTGGCCAACCTAGGCCTCTACTCTAGGCTACACAGTTTCAATTATAGAATTTAAATAAACCCCAACAGAAAAGGCTGTTGCCATGGAGCGAGCAGAAGACTTGGCTCCATTCCAGGCTACAAAGTTTCAATTGTAGAACATAAATAAATCCCAGATGTCAGGACTCTGCTTGGGTCGCTGGGGTGGGGCATGGTCGGGCTGCAAACCACCACAGGCCCCTCACCCAGGATGCCCCACAAGTTGAGGAAATGCCCACCCTGATCCAGGTCATCCTTCAGGGCCAACCTGCTGGCCCCTACCCATGCACCAGGCCTCTATTCTATCTAATAAAAGAGTAATATGCAGCTTGACCATCACTCCAACCCACAAGACAGCTGCCCTCATGTGGTCAAAGATCCTGCCCCTATGTGGACACAAGATGGCCAGCAGGGGAGGGCAGTTGGGAAGGACCAGGTCTGCAAGGGAGGATAGTTGTGGGCATTCAGGCAAGCAGGGGAGGGCAGTTGTGAGGGACCAGGCCTGCATGGAGGGCAGTTGGGGATGATCAAGCCTACAGTGGAGGGCAGTTAGGGGTGACCAGGCCAGTAGAGGGAGGGAAGTTGGGAGCAAACAGGCTGGCAGGGGAGCAGTTAGACATCAATCAGGCTGGCAGGGGATTGATTAGGGGGTGATTAGGCTGGCAGGCAGAAGCGATTAGGGGCAATCAGGAAGGCAGGCAGGTGAGTTGTTGGGAGCCAGCAGTCCTGGATTGTGAGAGGGATGTCCGACTGCCCGTTTACGGGATCAGGCCTAAACAGGCAGTCAGACATCCCTTGATGGCTCCCAGATTGGAGAGGGTGTAGGTGGGGCTGATGGACCTCCCACCCCCATGCACATATTTCATGCACTGGGCCTCTACTTTAATTATAATGTGCCTTCCATTGGTCTTTTGGAGTTCATTTTGTTTGGGACTCTGTGAGCTTCTTGGATTTGTGTGTATTTTCTTTCCTATTTCAGGCAAGTTTTCTGTCATTATTTCTTCATACAGGTTTTCTATTACTTACTTAGAAGGAATAGACTCCTTCTAACACCACTATTACATGGATGTTGTTTTGTTTCGTGTTGTCCCAAAGTTCCCGTATTCTCTCCTCCTGTTTTTAATTTTTTTTTTCTACAATCTGCTCTGCTTGGGTATTTTTGTCTACCTTGTCTTTTGTTAAATGGTGCAGTTCTCTGCTCCTTGTCTACTGTTGACACTTTCTTTTGAGATCTTTATAGCAGCGATGTCATTTTTCATTTCTTCTTGTTCTTCTTTATTTTCTCTTGGTTCTTACACCTATTGTTGAATTTGTCTTCCACTCTATTCAGCGACCTTATGGCCATTTCTCTGATATTTTTCTCTCACACATTGCTTGCCTCCATTTTGTTTACTTCCTTTTAATGGTGATTCCTCCTCCTCTTTCCTGTGTGAACTATTTCTTTGTCTCACCATGATCCCTCTTCTCCAGTAATCTGGTTATGTAGCTCTCTCTCTCCTGCATTGATTTAAAGGCCCAAAATACAACACATTAAAGCATAATGCACAAGTCACTGAATACCAATGTATTAATGATACTAATAGCCCCAAATAAAGGTGGCCACCAGAGAAAAGAGAATTAGGGGATAAGAAAAAAAGAGGGGTGCAAAAATGATATTGAGAAAAGAAAAAAGTAAGAGAGAAAAGAAAGAGAATATAAAGGAGTGGAGAAACTATTTATATGGGGATAAAACTCCAATAGAATAACCAATAATCCAAAAAAAATGTAAACAATACCCAAAAACTAATAACAAGCAAGGAGAAGAAAAACAGATGCAAAAACAAACAAAAAGAAAAAGAAAAGAGTAACAATCTCACCAATAAGCACAACAATAACCAACTTTATCAACAGTGAATTTCACAACAAGAATAGGACAAAGAGAAAGCAAGATAAAAAAAACCAAAATAAAAACCTAGATCAAAAAAACAAAAACAATAACAACGACATAAAAAAAAAGACAAAAAAAGGGCAAGGAGAAAAAACATTTGGATAGTGAAGAAATAGAAGAGAGGTGTATATGAACTTAGAGCAGGGGTTTGGGAATTAGATATATAAATAAGGTGAATTGTAAATAGGGGGAAAATGGAATATGGAAAATATAAAACAGGACTAGTGTAAGAGAATAAGGACAACAAATGGGGAAAATGGAGGGAGAAAATGTTGGCATAAAGGTAAAGTTGAGATAGAGTAAAATGATGCTAAAGGAGAAATTAAAATAAAATGTAGAACACTAATCCCAAAATAAAATAAAATAAAGATAACATAAAATGACACTTTAAAAAAGCTAAAATAGTAGTAGTAGTAATACTAATTACAAATAAAAGTATAATAATTAAAAAGGTATAATCAAGTGCGGATAAAAGATAAAAAAATTAGTTTCTTAAGTAAAATATGAAAAAAAAGTGCAGTAGTGCAGGTCATTCATTTCCTCTACTATTCTGTATGGTACACCTGTTTCCTGTCTGGTAGTCAGGACAGTATTGAAGTTCCCTGCATTCCACTGCTCCACTGTGTTATAAACCACAATCCTAATTTTCCAGCAGGCAGTATTTCTTTGTTTCTTAAACTCCTTTATTTGTCTTTACACAAGAGTTAATTTGTGATTCAACCACTGGTTGGCAGTGTTTCTGGATTAACCTCTGGGGCTATAAGTCCTCTCTAGACAGTATTTAGATTTTGTTTTCTCTGTTGCACTTAATACTGGTTTGGGAGTATGGATTGCCCCAGAGATGATTCTCTGTTCATTACTCACTGCTCTGATCCCCAGGTTCCACAAAAACAACTTTCCCCTGAAGTCTCAGAGTGTCTCCAATTGGGTAATCCTATGTAATGGGCTTAGTAATCAAAGTCAAAGATTTAAAGAGAAAAAAATAGCCAGAGTAAGTGCACAAATTCAAGACTGTTACTTTCTGGCACTGCACCCAAGTCCGTGAGTGTGTTTGTCTTTTTCTCCCTGGCACTAAACAGCTGGCACACTGTTAAAATTTCAGGCTGCTTTTTTGCACCCAGTCCAGCTAAGGGTTGCTTTATAGAGTTCCTGTCTGCTATCAGCCCACATTTGCAGTTCATGCTAGCCTCAAGGGACGTGGATTTTGTCGGGGACAGACTTCCCCGGAGCCTCTAGCTCCAGTTGTGTGCGTTTCTCTCTCTTGCCTGGATTGCAGACCTCACCTTTTCCTAGGAAAAATCTGACCTTTCAGTGAGAATGTGCAGAGTTCATCTGAGAGACCTCACTTCTTGAGGTCCAGTGTTCCTGAGTTCACAGCTATTCCCTGGGTTTGTTGTTGTAGATTCCTGGGATATATAGGCTTCCAATAATAACCACTCCCTCTTTCAAGATGGTGCCCTTTTCGAGTCAGATCAGGTTGCTCTGGGAGAGGTTTCAGCAGCAGTGGAGGCTGCCCAGTCAGGGGAACTCAGTCCGGCAATCCCTAATAGTCACTTGGAGTATAGTTGTACTTTGCCCACAAATATACATTCCTTGTTGTACCACACACTCTCCTTTTGTTCTCTCATTCACACACTATCTTGCAGTCTGCCTTTTGTCGGCAGCCATCTTCCTCAAAAATTCTTACAGGCAGGTTTTGAAACAAAGTGGTAAATCCTAGAGACTACTAGTAGAAGGACACTCAAGCATGAGGCTTTCCTCATTCATGATAAAAAGTAAAGGCAGCCAGTCAGGGGAAACCTCTTCATGGTTCAAGGAGTTGCCATGGAGTAAATAATTCAGAGACATAAAATGTATCCAAGTTAGGGGCTCCAGATTTTATTAAGCTAAATTCCAAGATGTAGCTTCTGTCATTGGATCTGCTTCCAGGACAATATGCAAAGTACTTATTGAATTAACTAGAGGCCCAGTACATGAAATTCATGCATGGAGGAAGAGGGTCCCCTCAGTCCAGCCTGAGCCCTCTCCAATCTGGAATCCCTTGGGGGATATCCGACTACCAGTTGGACATTTCTCTCACAATCTGAGACCACTGGATCCCAACTGCTCACCTGCTTGATCATCCCTTAGTGACCACCCCCTCCAGCTGATCACCCCTAACCACCTCTGCCTGCCAGCCCAATTGCCTCTGACTGCCCCCCCCCCCCGCTGGCCTGGTCTCCCCTGACTTCCTCCTCACTGACCTGGTCTTTCCTTAGTGCCTCCCCTATCTGCTGGCCTGGTTGCCTCCAATTGATCCCACTGCTGGCCTGGTTGCCCCTCACTGCCCCGCTGCCATCCTAGTCACACCTAACTGCTCCCCCATCAGCCTGATCACTCCTCAGTGCCCCCCTGCCAGCCTGGTCGCCCTCAACTGCCTCCCCCCTGCCATCCTGGTCACACCTAACTGCCCCACTGGCCTAGTCACTCCTTCGTGCCCCACTGCTGACGTGGTTACCTCTTACTGTACCCCCTGCCAGCCTGGTTGCCCTCCCTATGCCGACCTGGTCACTCCACGCAGCCTGCTGGTCAGTTGTTACTGTGAGGGTGTTGTGACCAATTTGTATATTACCCTTTTATTAGTATAAATAGTGCCAGTCAGTGACTGGTTCACTTATTACTAAGTAGCTCTCATGGCACCTACGTATTCTTCTATCTTACCACTCATTGAAATCCTCTGTTTCAATGTCTCTCATCCTGTCAGATTGTAATTTCCATGAAGTCATGGCCTGAGTGTTATTCATCTTTGTCTCCACAGTGCATAGACAATACCTAAGTGCTTTGTATTACCAAGTGGACAAAAGCACTGGATTTGGAGTCATATCTGCATTTGTTTGTCTTCATCCCTTTCCACCTGAATAATTTACTTATTGTCTCTGGGCCTCAGTTTTCTCATCTATAAAATAGTGAAGATAATAATACTTCTAAGATTTGTTGTGACAGTAAAATGAGGTGACAAATTTAGAAGTACTTAGCAGAGTGCCTGTCACAGAATAAGTGTTCAGTTAGTGGTAGTTGATTATCATTACATGATTGTGGAATGAATGAATGAGTGAGGGACAAAGGGCTAAAAAAAGATTTTAGATTATTTGATGAGGTCAGAACTTAGGCCTGGAAGAAGCTTGATAGGAGCAACCCTGACAGTTCTCCAAGTCTCCTTCTTTTCTCTTAACATCTCTTATATGATTGGGAGGCTGAGAAAATTGGGATAATCTTTATGCATATTTTGCTTTGTGTAAAGCTTGCAATCATATTGGCTGAGGGAACAGGAATTGAATAGACCCAGAATGGAGAATAATATTATTAATATAAACATTTTTTAAATGTAACATAGTATACTCAACAAGCCATTGTTAGTTTGTGAGCACTGTGCCTTTGGATAGTCATTGCTGGCAGCTTAAATGGGTAGCTCAGAACAATTAGCTTTGAGCACTTTCAAACTAAAGTTTGAGATAAGAATGTTTTGACTTCATGGTTTCTCCTTTTACCTGATGTGCTGAACTAATTATCTTATTTAATAAAAGGCTAATATGCAAATTGACCAAATAGCAGAACAACTGGTTTCTATGATGTCACTGACTACCAGGAGCAGACGCTCAATGCAGGAGCTGCCCCCTGGTGGTCAGTGAGCTTCCTCAGGGGGAGTGCCACTCAACCAGAAGCCAGACTCACAGCTGGCGAGCACAGTGGCGGTGGTGGGAGCCTCTCCTGCCTCCACAGCAATGCTAAGGATGTTTGACTGATGGCTTAGGCCTACTTCACTGAGGGCTCCTAGACTGCGAGAGGAGCAAGCTGGGATTAGGGAACCTCCCCACCTCCTAGTGCAAAAATTTTGTGCACCGAGCCTCTAGTCAGATATAATTAGGAAAGCTGAGAATTGGGGAGACTACAGGGAGCACCATACTTTCTCAGGGACCCTTGTTGCTTTATGCAGCAAAGGGGTTGTGAAGAGAGTCTATTTTGGAAAGCAGCAATGCATAGGGGACTAGAGGGTGGAAAGAATCCTGGGAACATGTCTTTACCAGAAAAACCTCAATTCTATGGGGATCTATTGATCTTGATTAGGTTTTAAGTGGTCAGGACAGTTTTCCCCTTCTTGTTCTTCAGGAAGGAATGGTATTCTGGGCCTTGACCAGGTAGTGGGTCCATTTTTAACACAAGTTCAATTTTGTGGGGGGGGGGGGCCGCAAAGAAGTTAAGAATTGATATCCTTCTTTTAAAACTAATGAAAATGATGAAGAGAGGAACTTTCCCCTCTTGGTCAGTCTCAGCCTCTCCACCACATGCTTAAGAAAATCTTTCTTACCTGCCTTGGTCTAGACCCTTGACCCAGACCCCTAGCCCCAGAGTTGGGCTAGGATTACTCTGTCATTTCTGTGTCTCCAAGGAAAGGTAACATCTGTAAAGCCATATGCTTTTTGACTTTTATTCAGTGGAGGGTATTCCATTTGGACATGGTTTCAAAGTTATTCTTGATACAAGGTTACCATGAAGAATGGAAAGAATGGTATTCAGTATATCTTTACCCATTAGGGGCTGTGTATAGACTCTGAGCCTAGTGTTTTTGAGAAAAAGAAGATCCCTGGGGCTAGAAATAATGGCTCAGATGTGATTTTCCCCCTCTGCCAGCATGCTATAAATTTAAGTGCCATAAGATCATCCAATAGCAATCCAATGATTCTGCTTTCTCCATAGGTAACCTGTCTCCATGATTTCTTTGGTGATGACGATGTATTTATTGCCTGTGGTCCTGAAAAATTTCGCTATGCTCAGGATGACTTTTCTCTGGATGAAAATGGTAAGCACAGTCACTGGATTTTATTGCTCCATTGTTCTCTCTCATTATAACCCTTAGGGTTTCCATGGGTTCATATGGCCTGGAGCACATTTATTCATGCTCTCTAAAGAGAAAATATTGTTAGTCTTTCTTTTGTATTTTTGGAAACATGAGTCACTAAATGAAAGGTTAATTGGGTATCCCAGATGCCCACCATCCAAACTCATTAAGACTCATTCTCTACCCCAACAGTGACCATGTTTCCTAAAACACATATTGTGTCACATGGGCTGACAGGTACAATCAGACCATGGGAAGGAACATTTGGAGTCAACTTGGATATTCTATGCATGCATTTTTTCTAGTCAAAATCTCTAACTATTTGTCCCATGTTAGTGATTCTATCTTAGATTCCCCCCTGTTTTCTTACCATAAAAACTTTCTCCTTTAATCACCTTGGTTTGCTGCCCCATTCCCTGTTTTTTGACCCAAGAGTCCAGAGGGCTGTTAATCTCTGGAAGAAGGTGAAACATCTGCCCATCTCCCTTTTCTGAGTCTAAGCTCCAGATGTAAATTAATGTAATTTAGCTCACACAACATCAGGTTTAGGATATGATCCAAATGGAAAGACACATTCAAAGGATATTTCCCACTTAGGAGGAGTAGAGAATGAGAAAAACAAACTGAGTTATACTGATACAGACTTTACAAACAACTTAAATGTAAGGACCTTGAAAGAGGTGGCATTTCTACTTTGTTTCTTTTGAGAAGAGGCAATTGACCATAAAATAGCTAAACAAATTCCAGGCTATGTCCATTTTCCTATACCTTCTATATCTCTAGCTCTGGACAGTGGAGTTCATCAACCAAAACAAGAATGAACTTTCTGCTTAATTGAGTTTCCTAAAATAATCTTAATTTACCAGAACAGATCCACTATTCTTTCTGGGCAAATGATATTTCAATGTATCTTTAAGTAGAAGGTGACAAGGAGGTATCCAAAGAAAAAAATAACTTTTGTTAAGTTGTTCATTTCTACTCTGAGCAGCACAAGGTTGGAAAGTCTATAAAATAGAGTAGGAAGAACACTAGACAGGGGCTCAAAAGACTTGGCTGCTAGTCGTTGTTCTGCTATTATCTTGCTTTGTGGTCCTAAGCAAGAGGCTTAAGCTTTTAGTATTCTTATCAGTAAAATCAGTATAATACTCATTCTAATACATTAGCACAATAAGTGCCCAAAATTGCCATAATAGGAATGCTGAGTGACCTAAATAGAAAGGGTACTCCAAACATGTCAGACTGGGGTTGGAGCTGTAGCAGGAACATTTGGCAGACTCTCCCACACACCCACTAGCTTTCTGTAAGTTCCCAGTGGCAGAGTCACTGCTGGTCCATTTATTCATTAAATCAGCAGAGGGGGTTATGATAATGTATGTGCATTTAAACTAAAAAAGAACTCTATAGATGCAAGATGGTGGTGTTGGTAGTAGTGCTTATTTATAAAATCACATGACATCCCAAATATGCCTATCACAATACATGACATGCAATAAACAATAAATTTTAAATTACTCATAAATGTTTCATCTGTGTGATTACAACCTCTAAATCTCTTCTCCAAGGATATTAATTATTTCAATAGGTGCTATTCTGAGAGATGACTTGCTTGTCCACAAATAATTGAGTTAATTAATGACCTATCCAACCTGCTTCTTAACTCTTTCCCTTGTTTCCATAATGCAGGGATGTAAACACTTGGTTTAGCCCAGGTGACTTTTGACAGTTTCTCCATTGCCTCCCTCTCCAGAGACATCATTTTTTCAAAAAATGAGGACCACCTTTTGGACCTAAGCCATTAAGTGTTTTGACCTGTGGTGGTTATTCCAGATTATAAAGGTAATATGCCTACCCTCGATCCTTCCCTAGCTTCAATAACCTGTCTGTGTCTTTTTATGCCAGAATGCCGAGTCATGAAAGGAAACCCTTCAGCCACAGCTGGCCCCAAGGCATCCCCAACTCCTCAGAAGAATTCAGCCAAGAGCCCTGGCCCCATGCGCAGGAGCAAGTCTCCAGCTGACTCAGGTAACGACCAAGACGGTGAGTGTTCTTCTCTTAACTGTGTATAATGACTTCATTTACAGAGGCCAGTATGCTCTGCATGAAGAATCCTCATGAACACCATTGTTTCTCCATGATACCAATTCTATGAATTCATAGTCTAAACAATTCAACTTGTTTGGAATCATGGAGACACACACATGGCCCTGATTCTACTCAAGTGGATTCTACTCAAGAAATCAGGCCTATTTTGCCATGCTTACAGTATGCTTATTGTTGTGGTTGTCTTCATTGTCATTATCTTTGACATCATCCAGCAAAAATATAGTAATTAAATAATTGTCACACATAAATTTTAAATAAAAATCAGAAACAAAAACAGGAATTTTAAAAATGCCCCCTAAAAGTGTCAACATAATTGATGCATTTGAGCTTCAAATTTGTCTTTGAACTTTATAGAATTATAAAAACAAAAAGAGAAACAAGATAAATTGCATTATTCTCACAATTAGAAAAGAAAATATAAGCCCTGTTCTGAAGTGGAACAAAGAGGTTTGTCATATATGATTTTTATCTAATGTATAGTAAGTGATAAAAAAAATGTAGCCTATGGATCACTGCCAACCCATGAACAATTTATCACTCTATGATGAGTTTAGGAACTTTTGCCAAATGTAAATCATGCCATTGAGCAACCCATTTACTTCAGCTGACTTTTTTTCATAGCATGATTTTACTTATAAAGGCAGGAATATGTTGGTTTATGCTCTGGTATGAAGTCTTATACCCACAGTACACTGATCTAAAAGGCAAAAGGCCATAGAAGTCTGAGTTTGGAAGCTTAATAGACTCATGTACAGGCTATTTGAGTTGTTCATGGTAAGGAAAATATATGGTCCTGAAGAACTTACACAATTATCCTCCCAAGGCTCAGGGATTACCAGGAGAATTCCAGCTTGAGAACCTTTGAGCACAGATCATAAGCACCTTTTTGCTCGCCTTTAATTTTCTTGAGCAGCCTATTGGCTTGAAATGCCTGTAGTCTAGAAAACCAGCCTGTCATGCTGGCCTCACAATGCTAGAAATTTGCATGTCACCAGTCATCTCTTTATTTTCAAGAAGAAGGAACTAAACTGTGAAGAGGCACTTTAGGCTTTCCATATTTCCA
>CM050509.1:60661632-60664132 GCA_027563665.1 Antrozous pallidus
ACTTTACCTGTATTAACTATTTTAATCTTTACAATAACCTTATGAGAAAGGTACTATTATTCCCACTTTGAAGATAAAGAAACTAAGGCTTACAAAAGTTAAGTCAATTTCCCAGGTTCACACAACAAGGAAGTGGTAGCACTAGGATTTGAACCAAGGCAAACTGGCTCCACAGTCCACAATTCAACGATTGCACTATGGTGCTAAATTTGAATTAATGGCAACGGTTTATTTAAATGCCAAGTGAATGAGAAATACAGGAAGCATAATAAAAAAGAGAGCACATCAGGGACTTGGGTGCTAAAGGAAGGCTTCCTGAAAGAACTGGGGCTTTAAGGAGAGTTATATATATATATATATATATATATATATATATATATATATATATTTTTTTTTTTTTTTAAATACTTTATTTTTCAGTTACTGTTGACATACGATATTATATTAATTTCTGGTATACAACACAGTGACCACATACTTATATCCTTGATAAAACTTGTACCCGTTTAACACTATACAGTTATTACAATATTATCTTATCTAATAAAAGAGAAACATGCAAATTGACCGTACCTTTGCTACACTACCAGCCAATAGGAGCATATGCAAATTAACCCCCAAGCAAGATGGCGGGTGGGCCCCCTCCGCCTAAAGCCGGCCCTGGCGAAGGCCCCCCGCTGCCCACAGTGAAGCCCCAACCTTGTTGGCACTTTGCTGTGGGTGGCAGGTTCCCCATTGCAGCCCCAGCCCCAGCAGGGGACCTGGCACCCCACTGACCACAGTGAAGCCTGGCCATGGAGGTGCTTCACTGCGGGCTGCGGGGTCTGGATCACAGCTCCACCATGGAGGACTGGGCAGGCCAGACAGGCAGTGCTGAGGCTATGATGAGTAACCAGGCAGACAGGGGAGTGAGTAGTAGCAGCACCTGATGCCGACCGCGGGGTCCAGGCCACCATCAGGGTTGTGCAGGGCAGACTGGCTGCTCCTGACGCTGCCTACTGGGTCAAGGCTGAGATCAGTAACAGGGCAGGCAGAGAAGGGCAGGGCGGCGGTGCCTGATGCCTCCAAGGGGTCCAGTCCATCATAGGGGACAGGGCAGGCCTCGTATGCAGCACCTGAGGCCGCCTGCGGGGTACAGGCAGCCTTTGGGTTGGGCAGGGTGGGCTGGCTGCACCTGACCCTACGCACTGGGTCAAGGCCCAGATCAGTAACAGGGCAGTCAGGGGAGGGCAGAGTGGCTATGCATGACTCTGCCAACGGGGGCCAGGCTGTCATTGGGGACATGGGTAGGCAGGGGTGGCCAGGGTCTCTGGGATGCCCCCGGGCTGCCTATGCACATTGGTGAAGCAGGCCAGAATTGAACATTTTAATGAAAATGGGATGCCTGTGCCCCCGCCCACTGAGCCCAGTCCCTGGGGAGGAGAGGGATATGGGCAGTTAGCAGGCATCAGGGCTTGGAAGGGACTGGGAGCAATCTGCAGTCATGCTACCAGGAAGAGGTACTGAACCATGATGAGGCAGAGAGCTGGCTGATGGAGGCACACAAATGTGCAGATGAGGTGGCTCTTTCTGGTGCTGAGCTTGAAAAGTGCATCGACAGCCTGATGGACTAAATTGCCTTTCTGAAGAAAGTGCATGAAGAGGAGATCGCTGAGCTGCAGACGAAAATCCAGTACGCTCAGATCTCTGTGGAGATGGACATGTTCTCCAAGTTTGACCTTTCTCCTGGCTCAAGGACGTCTGTGCCCAGTATGAGAAGCTGGCTGCCAAGAACATGCAGAATGCCAAAGAATGGTACAAGAGCCGCTTCACCATGCTGATTGAGAGCACTGTCAAGAACATCTACGGGGTATAGGGAGCCAAGGAGGAGGCGTCTGAAAGCCGCTGCCTGCTCAAGGCCAAGACCCTGGAGATGGAAGCATGCCAGGGCATGAACTAAGCTCTGGAAAAGCAGCTGGGAGAGCTAGAGGATAAACAGAACTCAGGTGTTAGTGCTATGCAGGACACAAATAACAAATTAGAAAACTAGTTGAGAACTACAAAGAGTGAAATGGCATGATATTTAAAAGAATACAAGGACGTCCTCATTGTGGCTTTGGACATTGACATTGCAGCTTACAGGAAACTCTTGGAAGGTGAGGAGACCCGGCTCAGTTTCACCAGGGTGGGAAACATAGCCAGCAGCTACTCCCACAGTTCCCAGGTCTTTGGTCGATCTGCCTACAGTAGACCAGCTTCTACTTGATGTCCCCTGGCTCCTTCCCTTCTTAATACACCAGCCACTCCCAGGAGGAGCAGATTGAGGTGGAGGCGACTATAGAGGCTGCAAAAACCAAGGAAGCTAAGGATGAACCTGCCTCTGAAGGAGAAGCGGAAGAGGAGGAGAAGGAGAGGAAGTGGCTGATGAAGAGGAAGGAGAGGAAGAAAGTGCCACGGAAGAATTTGAAGATGCAAAGGAGGAAGCAGAAGGTGAAGGTGAAGGAGAAGATGCCTAAGAAGC